>JAEQBH010000877.1:0-120474 GCA_016808115.1 Tetrastigma voinierianum | reverse complement strand
TCAAACTCAGCCTCCATTTGTCTCCCCCGTCTGCGAGGCTCTTCTCCCAAGAAGCGGTGAACTCATCCTTCAAATCCCAAGCCCCATGAGGATCAAGGAAAGGCGCCATCCGTTGGGGAACGCTCATTTTCTTCTTCCACCTTCTTACAGTTTCCCCCGCCATTGGCCAACGCCCCGAGCAACCCCCAATTCGTATTCGTCCCTTCGTGCGAGCGCCTCGCAACTCCCATCACGCCGACCCGAGCCAGCCTCTGATTCCATTTGCATTCGGGCATCGCGCCTCTTCAACCTCCCAACCCTTAGGGCCATCGCTGCCTCATATGGCACACAAGACTTCTCTCACCTCAAACCGAGCGGCTCTTCGCAGCATTCCTTAGCCTCCAGCTCTAGGCGACGGCAAGCCAACTAAGCCTCCTTTAAAGAAGCACTTTGCATCTCCCGCTCGGCCATTCCCGATTGAACAAACAATCGTAGCCTTTCGGCGTCCTTTAATCGGAGCTCGAACTCATGATGTTACAGGCTACTACATGATCATCAAGCAGAGAAACTGCTAGTGGATACGTAAATTAAGGCTCGCGCTACTATTACACGCTGAAGCCTTCACTACCTTACTGGGCCTACTTGCCTGAACATAGCTGCGCTACGACTCGATCCCGTCCTCAATGATCCGTTGGAGGTCTTCCTTCCGGGTCCCGACAGGAACGCTTATCGAGTAGTCCTCGCCAAGACCCATGCCCGAAAGCAGCCCACCTAAGATTCAAACATGGCGCGGATACAAACTCGGTTCACCCGATCGGCCGCATGTCTCACGTTGAAAGGCTCCCAACTGGGCCAGCGGTTATACGCTTCACTTCGCTTCCGCCGAGAGCCGACACTTCCTCTCTAAGGTCTTTCCGCGGGAGGGAGATACCGCTGTTATCATCCGACCAAAGAATGGAGGCCTTAGCATCCGGGTCCGCTGAACTTTGACTTGCTCCTACGACCAACCCGATCCGACTGAGTGGATTACCCGGCGTTGCCTGAACCGAACCAGCCCCTTCTAGCCTCGTTAGAGCAACACCCCGGTCCGTTGGATCGCAGGCTTGCCTCTGGGGAGCCCGGATGACAATTGCCTCGCACTCTCCAGCCTCAATGCCAGGTTAGCCGTCCCGCGCCGAGCGTAACCAGATATCTTACTCACCATCCGAATCCACTCACGCTTCCTTCGGCAAAGATAGCTTGCCTGCCAATAAGCCCCGCTATCCTCTCCCCGTCCTCTTCCTTCGCCCCAAATCTTGAAACCTTCTGCCCTGAACCAACCCAAGGAACAAATCCTCACCTCTCGACCCGAGTGTTTCAAGGCCCAAACGCCCTCTCTCCTTTCGATCTCCACCACTGGGCAAACCGGGCCCCACGCCCGCAAGGGGAGCCGTCGATGGCTGGCTCGCTTCCCCACTAGGGCGCGGCTCGCGTAGCTAGAACCTCAAATGGAAGCACGACCGACAGCGCTTTCAGACCTCGCACCCGACTCGATAGTTTCAACCGGCCGGTCCTCGAGGAACTGCACCGCTTAGAATTCAGACGCAGTCAATAATGACAAAGTGTTCCCTTTCCACAATTTCAAAAGGCAACGGCCGTGGAATCACCAAAGGTGTAAGGAGCCGGGTTATGCCTCACGATGATATATATATTCTTGGGAGTTAGCGTAACTCAGATTTACGTCCCGCCGTAAATCTCCAAGAAATAACGATCTTCTAAGCTCGCTCCACCTAGTTCACCACCCCGTCGCTAATCCTTCCCCGCACCAAGAACCTTGTGTTAGCTCACGCAATGAACCCAATAACTGGTATAAGCCATCAAGATGACCGACCCGACCATGCACCTAGAAAGACTCGAGACCTAAGCACATTAAACAGAAGCCTGGGGGAACCCGGGGTCTCATCCTAGGGTCCCCTCACTAGCAATGTCCCCTTCGCCTCCGTCTTAGGCGAGTCGGGGAGCCCATTAACACCCAAAATGTGGCTCGTGACCAACATAGACATCCGACAACCCGCCTTTGGCTCTCAAAGAATAAATGATACAAAGCTCCACCAATGAGAGGTCAAGTTGGTACAAGAGGTTCAATACATAGCAACCAATCAAAATACCCGATGGTGTTTGGTGAACAAGGGCTTCAGGGCGCCCGAGTGTAAAATTGCTCGACTAAGGCACCCGAAAACTGAGCCCGGCCGCAAGATTCTCCCCGTAAAAACATACTGTGTTCCCATCTAAGGTAGACTCATTCACCTGGCCCACCAACTCTGAGGTCAATATTATCGGGCACCGCAGTAGCCAACTCCTCCACCTTTTGGGGTGGATGAAATGACGCCGTCAGGCATGCACTGAGGATCGCCCCATTACGACCACTCAGGAAGTTTCTTCCCGACCCCTCGGGCTATCTCTACAAGCGCATCAAGAGGAAAAGTGGGGAATAAATATTAGACTCCAAGCCATATACCAAGTTGGTAAAAGGCAAACACCCCAAAGCTCTGCAAGACCGCCTCGTCGAACAGGTTTTAACCCCGACCTCTCCCCCAAATTCTTATTCCAAAACTAGTCGTCTACAAAGGATGACGATGATTATCGCGGAATAAAGAGCGCCAAGTAAGTGCCCAAAAGAATGGCTCATGAATGGACGTAAGATCACACTAGCGTATCCGCAGAAGATCGTATGGAAGAGAAAAGCAAATAACCTCAAAATGACAAGGAAGAAAAAGAAAGTACAACTTAATGATGCCTCCCTATATACCAATGCCTAGGGCCTGCAATTGCATTTAATGCACTGCTGACTAATCATCTCCCCGGTGATTTGAATCCTCGCAACGCCTCACTTGTTAGGGCACGATCGATAAAGGTGAGTCAGGCCCATGGGCCCTTAGTCCGGGCAGATTCGTTAGAGGCCAGCCTGTTGTATTGTGCTCACCCGGAAAAACAATAGGACCCGAATGCGAAATAACCAAGATTTCAACAAGGCAACAACATGACAAAGAAATGCGATTTTTATTAATTGCACCAAAAAGGTACTCAGCAATACATAGCGATGCTTGTTACTAAGCGATCATATTACAATTCGTCCGGCTAACATTCAAAATTGACTGGACACACAAAAAAAAAAGAAAAAAAAAAGAGAGAGAAGCTGCTGCAGAGGCTGAGAAGGAAGACAAAGTAACAGCAGAGGCAAAAGAAGAAGAAAAAGCCCCCGAAAAGGGGAGTTCTGGGCTGTAGAGGATTCCATTCAAGTTTTTGAACCACCCAAGAACTTAATAGTGCGCCATGGCGTATGAGACGATGTGTAGCAATCAGTAGCTACCCTCATAATACACATTACCAGATCCCAGCCCAGTCCTTTCGGCTCCCAGCCAAGTCCATAATTGAAGACAACGTCGAAACCTTGGCCCCAATCCGTTATTGTGAAGGAATCAACCCGATGCAAATTCCGCAAGAATATCCGCTCCATCCAACCCTACCTACCATAATCAGAAACAACGGTGGCTAATGCCATACTAGGCCCTATCGCCCAAAGGCCCTTTTATAGACTTAGAGGCTCATCGAAACCCTAAAGAATCAGATCGATAGCGGGAAATTGTGCCAATTCCTAGAATGCGCATTACGGGAAAAGCCCATATAATTACGACCCTACCTCCCACGTCAATCAACTTCCATAATGCGTACTCATTCCTAATTCCGAGGAAGTTACCAATCTCTCCCCGCCGGAACAGGGGGCACATGGTACACCTAAGCCGGCTAGGAGCGATTTTAGCCTACAAGGCCCACAAAACGAAGCCCACGATACAATGGGCCATCCGAATCTATCGGCCTATCTATTTAAAGTAAGCCCAAGACATATTTCCAAGTAGGAGCCCAAGATCGAATACAAGACTCCCCCAATTAGCTTAGTCTGCACGGATGACCTCCAAATATGCGAGCCCAGCGAGAGGCCATATCACCCGGGAATAGTCTCCCCTGGGTACCTTGACTTGCCCGAGAGTGATACTTAATCCATCAGCTCCCGCCCCCGGGATACGCTTTACAACCTCCGTGGAACTGGCCAACCCTATTTCACAAGAGACGCAGAGACATTGTCACACAAAGAGAAAGACGTTCCCATAGTGTGCGCAAGAAAGCGCCTACCTTCCTTCGCTTTTGAGGAAATGATCCACTTCCCATGGAAAGCGGATCTCAACCTTCCTCCATAAAAAAAAAAAAGAACATACCAGAGAAGGTACGACATTCCTAACTTAGCTATTGGCAGCTTTAACTCTCAATCTTCCAAAAAAGCTAACTTAGCCATCAAAGGGGCGACGTGACACCACCGTCGTCTTCTTGTTTATTTTGCCGTTTGTAGCCGACCGATGAATGCTCCGATGGTCCAGTGACTCAGAAAGTTCCGGTAACTACAGCCCCCACATATCATTCATATTACACATATGCCATTCCCCACATCACACACCTACACGCGCTTAAAGGAAGTGAGGCTTCGAAATCCATTCATGATTTCTCCTAAACAATCGCCTCATACTTGTTCAAAAGCGTCACTGGTCCGTCGCGCGATGACCAGCCAGACCAGCCCGCCACCACCTGCGTCGCCTGAGACCACGCCCGGGAACTTTAGACTCACCTCGCCTTTCTTGTCGCGCCCTTCACGCGAATTTTCCGATCTCGTGACGCGCGGGTCGCCGACATTCTCACCTGACGCTAGCCATCGACGAGAACCGCCGGCCGAAGCAAGCAGAACTCCGTTGAGGAGGAGGAGAGCTTGAATGTGATGAGGAAAGACGGTATTGTCTCAACGCTATCGCCGCCGATGCACAGATGGAACCGTTCGAAATTGCCCATGGATTTTCTTAAAATTACAAATAGAAGAAGCAGAAGATAAAAGTAACTTAATAATGACAGTTATTAGTATTACACAAAAAATATCATAAAAAATAATTTTATTTCTATTTTTTTTTTCAGTATATTAGGCTTTATTAGCTTAATAAATGACAAAAATGATGCAATCTCATTAAACTTTTGGTAGCTCGAATGGAAGAAAATCTTTGAAATGATAAAATGTTTTTACCAAAATAAAAGTTAAAGGAAATCAGTGTAGATCTTTCTAGAAGATCGAATATGATTGGACGAAATTGTTGAATGTGTTTACTACTGTCCATAAGTAAATCAATTTATTTACTTTTTTTCTGAATTAAAAAAATCATCAAACATGAGGACACCATCAAACATGTGTGATGTTGGGAGTGGCATTATAGTAATTGTATTAATGAGCCATACAGGCGGCTTCTCTTTAAGAGAATATCAATAATGAATAATAATAATAATAATAATAAATAACTGTCGTGGCTTCTTCAGAAATTATCATTTTTTTAGCAAAAATAGAGGGGAATAGCTTTTTTATTACATAATAAATCATATAATTTATAAATAAACACATATTAGATAAACTGCAATTCAGCACCTATAATTATTGAGTGTGTACTAAAGTCTCATAATATCTCACATCGATTAGGAATGAAAAGCTTTATGAATATATAAATACGAACCTTATCCAATTGGTATGAGACCTTTAAGAACAAAAACTCAAAATAAAACCATGAGGGATTAGACCCAAAGTGTATAATATCATACCGATGTGGATAGAGATAAGATCCATAAGGTTCCCAATAAGTGGTATCTATGTCAAACTTTGTTGGGAGGATCCAATTGATATGAGACTTTTTGAGGAAAAAGCTAAAACAAAAAATCATGAAGGGTTTACACCTAAAATAAAACAATATCATACCAATATGGATGCAAATAGGGTCCATAAGGTTCTCTAATAAATCTAAAATCTTATCATATCATCAAGTTTTATAATATAAAATAGAAGCAAATCATCAAGTTTTATAATATAAAGTAGAAGTAGAAACGTATTGAATCAATCATGATAAAAAATGATGTAAGTCCTATGGTTAGTTTTTAGATCTTCGTTTTGACAAAGAGCCTTTTGTTTGTTATTTCCGTAATACTTATATTAATTTATAGCAATTAAATAATATTATAACTTATATTAATTGAAAGCAATTAAAATGAATAAGTTATAACAAAAATAAATAAATAAAAGTTAAAGCAATTAAAAATAATAAAGCTTTAAATAAATAAAATAAATATCATAGGCAAATGCACAAATAAACCGAAATAACAAAATTAATCGCTTAAATTTTTAAGGAATTTTATTCCCTCCTCGGTACCCAAGGTTAATAGAATAATTCCTCACAGATAGAACTAGAACCTTACCTGCAATGCATTTCAAACGCCGGTAAATTTCGAACGCAAAGAGCGGAGTGAATCACACGACTCGAAGAATTTGAGAGGAGAAAGGAAAATGCAATGTCTGATTTTTCAAATGCACGAAAAATGTGAGTTTAGTAAATGTGGGGGTAGGAAACAGCGCGCAACTTCTGAAAGTTGCAATGGTTCTGGGTGGACACCAATGTGATAACAAACCCCTCATTTCCATTCACACTAATAAATATATATATATAAATATATAATTCCCAACAATCCCCACATGAATGGAGAATGTCAAGTTTTGAAAACTATGCATAAACTCCGTGATTCACAACTAAGAATTGTGAGCATCCGAATGGGCAGGTTTTTCAACTTTCCGTAGTGAACATATATATCGAGTATACCGCCAACCCAGAGATGCGATATCTTTGAACCGTCGACTTTTGGTGTATACTAAGACAGCAAGTCACACAACTAACTCTTATCCGCTTGGTTCTCATTGTTGTGTTCGCTTTAGCCATGAACACCGCCTCGGTCTCACGAGTGCCAGAGAACTCCGGTCCTCGGGGGCTTAGCCACACTTCACACTCACATAGGTGATTCCTAAACGTGTATTCCGTAAATACACCATTTGATCAATCTTATGTCAAACTTAGAAATCATTAAAAACCTTTCATTTTAGGTTTATCCTTATTTCTGAACATTGTCTCATCATGAGAATGGATTTAATAAATTTGACAATGTCGACCATCGCATAACTTTGTTTTCTGGAACCTAGATCTGTGGATCTCCCAGCCTACTAGGTAGAGTTACCGCCATGATGATTTGTCCTAGGCCACATCCCATTCCCTCAATGATTTTTCAACTAACTCTGATAGGCCTTGCTAATGGATCCGACACGCTATTCGATCTTACGTAATCAATTGAGATGACTCCACTGTAGATTAATTGTCTAACAATGTTATGTCTTCGTCGTATGTGACGAGATTTTCCATTGTACATAACACTTCCAAATTCTTCCACATACAACCATTAATTATCACAATGTACGCCATCTGAAGTTAACTGGCCAGTTAGCCGTAACTGAATATCTTCTAAGAAATTCCGGTCATTCAGCCTTTCTTCTTCACCTACTTTTATCCAAAGCTTTATGAATTCGCCTTCCATCAGAATCCGCGATGCAAGTTTGCTTAGAAGATTTCCAAGACATCAAGTTTCACCAACCAGAAACACATATCCACTAGTGATTTGCTTTCTGCTGACCCTGATCCAATTTGCATCACTATAACCTTCAATCATTGTCGATAATTTTTGTAATGCAAAGCAAAATTTAGGTATGTTTTAAATATCCCAAAACACGCCTCATTGCCATCCAATGCTTATTTCGATTTCTCACTGCGGTATCGACTTATCGCACGTTTGATATCCGGGTCGAAAGTACAATTCATGATGTACATTAGACATCCTAAAACTTTTTAGCGTAATCCACTCGACTCACTTTCACTCTTGTCTTCAGAAGAGCAAGGTTTAAGTCTATCGGGCGCTTTCACTTTTGAAATTCAAATACTTGAATTTGTCAAGTACTTTGTCAATATAGTGAGACTGATAGTTTAGACCTTGAGGAGTTCAAGATTTATATACCTGGGATTAAAATCGCAGAACTCCTAAGTCTTTCATATCAAATGATTCGATAGCATTCGTTTTCAGTGGGCATTTATGTCAATAATATTTTGCTTAATATTATTAACATGTCATCCACATATAGACAAACAATGACTCTTGATTAGAGTATTTTTTATATATACACATTTATCGCCTTTATTAATTCAATCCATTTGACAACATTACTTGTCAAATTCGTATGCCTTGTTTAGGTAAGCCGCTTAAGTCCATACAAAGACTTAACAAGCTCCATTTACTTTATTTTCTTGTCCGGGGACAATAAACCTTCAAGTTGTTCCATATAAATTTCTTCCTCCAATTCTCCATTTAAAAAGACTGTTTTTACATCCATTTGATGGATTTGAAGATCATACACAGAACCAAAGCAATTAACAATCGGCAGATGTAATTCTGCGGACTCCAAGTGAGTATGTATCAAAGTAGTCAAGACCTTCTTTTGTTCCCAAACCTCGGACAACTAGTCTTGCCTTATACTTGTCAATAGTACCATCATCTTCAATTTTCTTTAAAATCCATTTATATCCTAATGGCTTGTTTCTGGAGGAAGATCAACCAATTCCCACGCATGGTTATTCTCAATATGGATTCAACTTCACTATTGACTCCATTCTTTCCAATATTGAGCTCGTAAGATTTCATTGCTTCCTTCTTTAAAAATCTCGAGGCTCATTTTCTAACAGAATAAAAGAAAATCCGACCAAAAGATTTAGGTGCCCTTTGACGTTTACTACGTTGTGGTTCCTCAATATTAGGCACATTTTCCCGCAATTTCCCGAGGTCGCTTGAACTTTCACCGCCAAGTGTTTTGCCTTCATTCTATACGAAAATGTCTTCAAAGAATTAAAGCATTGTCTCGGACATTCTATTATTGTATTAGGAATTAATATCAAATTTCTCGATTTATAAACTGTGAAACGATATGCTTTAGCTATTGTTAAGATATCCAATAAAATACAATCTATTATTTTCATTCTATTTTAACCTGCTTCTTGGCTTAGGAACTTGTACTTTTCTAGACACCCCCACACTTTAAAGTAATTCAAGTTTGGTTTTCTACCTTTCCATTTTCATGGAATGATTTGTAGTCTCATTATAGGGTACTCTATTGAAGATCTGTAGAAGCCGTAAGGACAAATTTTCCCCACAAGTTCGTGCAAACTGTAACTTAGTAACAAAGCATTCATCATTTCTTTCAATGTGTTCATTTTCCTTTCTAAATTCCATTCTGTCAGGGTGTATATGAGTCATTATTTGATGAATAATTCCATTTTCAGACATACTAAATGGAAATTCACACCACCACCTCTATCACTTCGATCATTTTAATCTTTTTTGCTGCTGATTTTCAACCCCACTTATATTGTTTGAACGCATCACCAGTTTCTATCTTTTGCTACATAAATATACATAACAATATCTGCAATCGTCAATAAACAAGCAGGAAATACTTTTTCCCACCGTGAGATGGTATCGATTTGCTATCACGTTCGTATGAATCAAGTCCAGCGGTTCGTAATTCCTTTCAATCGAATTACAGTGGATGTTTAAATTTTGATTCAAAACATACTTGACATTTGGATTTATTACATTCAAAACTTTCGGCAATATTTCCATGTTATCATTTTTTAAAAGATTTGTAATTAACATGTCCTAAACGGCATGTTACAATTATTCACTTCATAAATAAGCAAAAGAATCTTATTATTCTTATTATTATTGATTGTCATTACATTACTTGGCATACATCGCTAAGATAACCCCTTTCCAACATACATATCATTTTTACTTATTACAACTTTATCATATAAACAAATACAACCTTAAACTGCTTAATTTAAGTGATGTCGAGACCAAATTCTTACGATTTTTGTGCACATGGAGACATTCTTTAGTGTCGAAGCTTGCCCGATGTCATTTTCGTGAGAATATTTCCATTCCTTCTATCTCGAAGTCAAGAATTTCCATATACGCCTCTTCCAGTCCCGCCAAAGCATAGGAAGAAAACATCCCTTGATAAGACAAACACGGGCGGTAGCAAACAGAGTCAATCCACCATTCCTGGTTTCCTACCAAGTTGCACTCTAGAAAGAAAAGCAATAAATATTCAATATCCATAATTACTCCGCTACAATATCGCTCGACCTTTATTCTTCATTTTTATTTTTAGGTGCACGTGCATTCGAGGACCTATGTCTCGATTATCACAATTATAGCAACTTCCTTTGAATTTTTTATTGCTATTATCAGGGTTCTTCGACCATAGTTCTCTTTCTTTTCTTTCTTTCGCTTTAGAGCATATTCAACTATATTTGCTCCTGATATGGATGATTGCCTAAGGCTTCTTTTTTCAAAGATGCCCGTTTGTCTTCTTCATTTTTAATTCCGCAATCGTGTCTTCAAGCGCCATCTCCTACGCTTGTGTTTCTGGGTTAATTTTTAAAGTCCTTCCATGCGCGGAGGTAACTTTCTATAAATGCAGCCACTTGAAACGCTTCATTAATAATCATTCCTTCGTTAAGAAGATCGAATTATTACTTGAAGTTCTTGGATTTGCGTCACAACAGCCTTGGTATCAACCATTTTATAATCAAGAAATTTGGCTGCCACAAATTTCTTTAAACCAGCGTCTTCAGCCTTATACTTTTTCTCAAGTGCTTCCCATAATTCTTTGGAAGTATTAATATTGCTATAGACATTATATAGAATATCATCTACCTACCAAAAATATAATTCCCGCAAAGGGAAGTCGGAATGTTTCTAGGGCTTCAATCACAAGAAATCTATCTTTTTTCGTGCACTCGTTCATTCGAGTTCTAACCTCTTGATGAACTTTGCGCACTTAGAGTTGTTAGATAGAAGAACATCTTTTGTTGCCATCTTGAAGTCTACACCGTAAACTGGTCGTTTCTCCACCGGCAGCAAAGGCAGTAACTTGGCTCGGGAACAACAATGTTCATTTCGCATCCCATTTCTCGAAAAATTAAACCAATACTTTATTAAGAAAAATTACTAGTATCAACTGAGTAGAAAAATCACAAAAGATTTTAATCTCATTTAAATTTACTCGTGCAAAAAACCACAAAGGTTTTAATCTCAATAGGAGTAGAAAATCCGAAGATTTTAGTCTCCTAAATTTTGAGTAGAAACCACGGTTGTTTAATCTCTAGGAGTAGAAAATCACAAAGATTTTAGTCTCCAAATTTTGAGTAGGTAAAACCACTCGTGCCTTAATCTCTGAGGAGAAAATCACAAAGATTTTAGTCTCTAACAAAATAATAATAATAATAGAACCTAAATTAAATAAATGAATAAATAAATCCAAGTAGAAAACCACAAAGGTTTTAGCCTGGAACGAGATTTAAAATAAAGAAACAATAATAATTCCAAGTAGAAATCACAAAGGTTTTAGTCTGGAAGAAATTAAAATTAGTATCGGGAAAAATAATACAAATAAATGAAATAAAATTCCTTAAGATTGTTATTTCCGTAATACTTATATTAATTTATAGCAATTAAATAATATTATAACTTATATTAATTGAAAGCAATTAAAATGAATAAAGTTATAACAAAAAAAAATTAAATAAAAGTTAAAGCAATTAAAAATAATAAAGCTTTAACAAATAAAATAAATATCATAAGCAAATGCAATAAATAAACCGAGCCAACAAAATTCATTGTTTAGCCTTAAGGAATTTTTATTCCCTCTCTGGCATCTAAGGTTAATAGAATAATTCCTCCCAGATAGAATCCGCTAGAACTCCACGGCAGAAGCAAGATTTCCTAAACGCCTAAGAATTTCAAACTGAAAGAGCGGAGTGCATCACACGACTCAAGAATTTGAGAGGAGAAAGGAAATGCAATGTCTCGATTTTTCAAATGCACGGTAAAAATGAGTTTAGTAAATGTGGGGTAGAGGGTGTGTCCGAATTTATAGGAAATCATAAGGTAAACTTGAAAAGCTGCAATGGTTCGGTGAGCTGACCAATGGGATAACAAACCTCATTTCCATTCACACCAATAAATATATTATATATATATATATATATATATATATATATATATATATATATATATATATATATATATATATTATATATATATAATTCCCAACATTGTTTTCTATGTGATTTTCTAATTGATAATAAGATGTTAGATCAAATAAAAATTAGGTGTGACTCAGAGAGCATAATATAACCACAATATATAAAGATGTGTGACTCAAAAAGCATAGTATAAATATAATATATAAATATAACTTTAAGTTATCCCTTTTGTAATTCCATTTTAGCTCATTGAAAAAAAGAAAAAAATAATTATCTTTCATGTCTAGATCATATGGTATAATGCTTAACGTTTTAAAAAGATGAGGCATATGAGGGGTTTAGGGTTCGAGTTTCGGTGTTTAGCTATAAAAAAAAAATTTCTTTTTTGGTCCCTACACAAAAAAGGCTTATGGAATTAAAAGAAAAAAAATTATAACTTTATTTTCATTATTTTAAAAAAATTTCTCCACTTTTTCTATCCAATAAACACAACTTTCCTAAGTCATTAAATTTAACCGTAACTTAGGAAACCTTTGAGATATTTAATCATAAAATGTTATTTAATGTAGAATGTGATAACTTTGCAAAAGCCACTATTTGTGAATGATGTCTTTGCCTTATCACTACTCCACCCAAGAAAGCATTTAAGAGACATTGATCTTGGTGGCAGTGACAAGACAAGCAAAGAAAATATATACATTAAAGCTATGAATTAATGGAATTCAATATATTACTTTTTATTTAATCTAAAATCTATTTACCTATTAATTTTTTTAAAATACAATAAAGAAAAACACTAGAAAGTCAGAATCATCCACAATTTTTTTCTATAGTTATAAATTTTTACTATTTTTAATAATTATTAAATTTGATAATAATTAAATAAATATATGAATTAATGAATTCATTATATTAATTTTAGAAAATTATTAAAGTTTTATAATATAGAAAGTGTTGTAAAAGTAATGAAAAGGTAGAAGAGTTTAGATAAGAAATTCTTATCTTGCATGTCTAAGTCCTCCCTTTTATAGGCTCACAATCTTGAATATGAAGAGACAAAAGGGTATAGGAAGGGTCACAAGCTTTAATGGTAAGGAGTATACTTAGGCAGCACATGAAATGTCATCCACCATAATGAAGCACATGGACGGTCATCCACCATTATTACACACTCCCTTGATGCCCACCATACTAAGATAATGTGGAATCATTAAAACCTTGCTAAAAAAAAAACCTTGAGGGAAAAATGTGGCAAAGGAAAATGAGTACAACATTTTGTAAATCTTATAGTGATGTTAGACGCACTAAAGAAATTGTCTCGTTAAAACCTTGCAAGTAAAACCTAGTGGGAAAAACCTGGACAAAGGAAAAAGAGTACAGCGTGCATATGTCCAGATAAGCAGTAGACTTGAAGATAATACTCCCCTTTATGAGTATCAACTTGACTGATCATAAACTCGATGCATCCCGATATCATATGTCAATTTCTTGAATGTTGATGATGGCAAAGCTTTGGTAAATAAATCTGCAACATTATCACTCGACCTTATTTGCTTC
Source organism: Tetrastigma voinierianum (assembly GCA_016808115.1). NCBI lineage: Eukaryota > Viridiplantae > Streptophyta > Magnoliopsida > Vitales > Vitaceae > Tetrastigma > Tetrastigma voinierianum. The sequence continues at coordinate 106,903 of JAEQBH010000877.1, read as the reverse complement.
ACTTCAATTTCATGACTCTTCTGGAGTTCGTGAGTGAGGAAAAACTTTGCTGAGATATGTTTGGTTCTGTCACCTTTGATGCATCCTTCTTTGATTTGTTTAATACATACAACATTGTCTTCATAAATTGTTGTTGGAATGCTTGTAATCAAAGGTAACCCACATGCATTCAGAATGTGGTGTACTACTGATCTTAACCATACACATTCACAACTTGCTTCATGGAGTGCAATTATCTCAGAGTGATTAGAGGAAGTGGCAGTCAAAGTCTGCTTAGTTTATCGCCAAGAAATTGTAGTATTGCCACATGTGAATACATACCTTGTTTGTGAGCAGGCCTTGTGAGGATCATAAAGGTATTCAGAATCTGCACATCCTTTTAGAGTTGATTCCTTTGAATAAAATAAACCCAAATCTTAAGTCCCGTGAAGGTCACGTAAGATATCTTTCACGTCATTCCAGTGTCTTCAAGTTGGTGCAGAACTGAATCTTACCAACAAATCAATTGAAAATGCAATATCTGGCCTTGTACACTATGCTAAGTATAACAAAGCACCAATTGCACTAAGATATGGTACTTCAGGACCAAGTAGTGCTTCATTTTCTTCTTTCGGGACAAAAAGATCTTTCTTAGCATCAAGTAGATCTAATAATCATTGGAGAACTTAAACGATGTAAGCCGGTCCATGTTAAATTGCTTCCAATACCTTTCGACATATGTTGACCGATGTATGAGAATTCCATTAGACTTATGTCTAATCAAGTGCACGAGACAATATTTGGGTTTTTCCTAAATCTTTTCATCTCAAACTCATCCTTCAAATATGTAGCCGCTATGGAGCTCTTTCAGAGTTCAAATAAATTTACATCAAGTCAACATATATCGCATGATAGCAAACCCATTCTCGCATTTCTTTATAAAATCATAAGGGCATATAGGATTGTTAATATTTTCCATCCCTGACTAAATACCACCACGATTATACCTCATTTATCCGCATTGCTGAAGCCATATAATGATCGCCTCAACTTAATTGAGTATTATTATTCCGGGCTGTGGATGCGTTTACTCGGTGTAACCAAAAAACTCTTTCCAGTGGACTTTCATATAAATATCATTTTCTAGCATACTATACAAATCACAGTGAACTACGTCTACGATTTATGTCTACCCTTTCGAGACCTACGTATCAATTAAATATCAAAATACAATAATACCCATCACAGAATACGCTTTCGCCATAATCAATCCGTGTCTTTGTGAAAAACCTTGTGCCACAAGACGTGCTTTGTATCTAGCAATTTCATTTTTATCATTACGTTTCCTTACAAACACCCATTTGTAACCTACAGGTTTCACATCATTGGGTGTTGGGACTACAGGCCCAAATACTTTGTGTTTTGCTAGAGAGTCCAATTCTACTTGGATTGCTTCTTTCCACTTTGACCAATCATGTTTACTGCGACATTCATCGACACTGCGTGGTTCATGATCATCATTTTTTTAAAATTTATGTGGCTACTCGCAGCTAAAATACCATTAATAACCACTGCACGATCCCACAATTCCTAAGTGATCCATACCTATGGAAATTCTCATCATTTGCAAGTACTGGCGTATCTTCATGATTTTATTCTTCAGTGATCGTCGCCTCTTCAGGCATGTGTTACTCAACGGCACTTTCCTCTTCGGGGTTATGATTTCAGAAATCGCGGAGCAGCTCTTCCGTAAGTGCTATTTTTTTTCGATCGGGGGTTTTGTCAGCTCTTTTATTTTCCTCTTCCTGGGAATTAAAATCTTTTGAACCTATGCGGCTGAATACACGCTTCATGCTTGTTATAGATGATCTTTATTAGCCGCCATAATAGCAGCTTTTTCCACCGTATATCGATCCTCACGTGTGTTTCAGAGGTCGGGTATATGACTCTGGTTACTTTAACCAGACTGTGAATGCATCAGTAATCGTCGCAATCTTATGAAGATGAGTGATTCTCGCATTCCTTGTCAGTATCGAGCAAAGTGGCGCGTTGAGATGAGACATGGATGATGCATCTAAATAATTTCACGTCGTTCTGGGGTCGATGAGACATGGATGATGCATTCCAAATAATTTCACGCCGTTCTTTGGTGTAGCTTATCTCCCCCTAACAACGGGAAATTCGACCTCATCAAAACAACCGCAAATCTCGCTTCCGAAAATGTCTCCTCGTCAAAGGTTCAAGATTTGATCGATGGTGAATCAAAACCAATGTATAAGTATTCCTGATCGACGCTGGAGGACCTATTTTCAGGCGTTGTGGAGGTGCAATCGAACTTGTACGGAAGGCATCCAAACACTCGTAAATGGGAAAGATTTGGAATTTGACCAACTACCAATTGAAATGGTGATTGTTGGTGATTAGCAGTCGGTCGAATGTGAACCAATGTTGTAGCATGCAGAATGGCATGTCCCCCAAGCATAGATAGGTAACTTTGTCCTCATAAGTAAAGGTCGAGCAATCGGTTGGAGTCGTTTGATAAAGGCTTCTACTAAGCCATTCTGTGTATGTACATGAGCAATCGAATGTTCCACCTCAATTCCAATTGACATGCAATAATCATCAAAGGCTTTAGATATAAATTCACCAGCATTATCGAGACGGATCTTCTTGATTGGATAATCTGGAAAATGTGCTTATAACCTTATGATCTGAGCAAGGAGTTCAGAATGCAACATCATGTAGATAACAAGCAGACATGTGACCATCGAGATGAGGCATCTATTAGCACCATGAAATAGCAAAATGGTGCACATGGTGGATGAATCGTCCACATATGTCCCTTGATCTGCTCCAAAATGTCGGGGATTAAACAAGGACTTTGCATGAGATGGTCTAACAATCAATTTTGTGAACAAGCAAAAGACATGGATAATCACTAGACAAAATAATCTCGGTTCTTTAATGGATGTCAATGTGAATTTTCAATAATTCCGCCTCATCATTGTCGGATTTCAAGTACCAAATCTATCATGCCAAAGCATAAAAATATTCGTTAGATACCTTCCGCTCATCACCATATTTAATTCATTTGTCGTTATTGTGGTATAATATAACTCGAAGAAAAGTGCAATTTTTCCACTACAAGCTTCTGGCTTGAAACAATATGAGTAATGCATAAATATTCTTTATTATTGTCATATATGGTCTCAATATGTTATCCATTATGACGTATATCTTTAAAACTTAGCAAATTTTTTCTGGATCTGACTGAATATAAGGCATCGTTAATATGGAATATCGTGTTACATAGTAACATAATAGTGGCTCTCCCGAAACCATCAATCAAAGTCTGCAGAACCTGATATTGTATTTACATTAGCTTCAACTAATGTTTGTGGGAAAAATATTTTTGATCCCGGAGAATTCTATGAGTAGTAGTATTATTTGCTAGACATATCTCTCCACCATTTATCTTGGAACCGAGCGATCCAACACAAAGATCCATACCTTAAAATAAAATATATATTAAATAAATTCAAATAAGCATTGTGTTCAAATAAATAAAGAAAAAGACACACTAAAAAAACACGAAACAAAAATGCATAAAACATCCAAAGACAATAAAAATATTAATTGTCAGGACATGTCCGCCACCATTAAGTGATCAATTTTGTTATTTGGATCTTCAAAAAAAATCTGAAACGTCAAGATGAGTAATATCTACTGAATTGTCGCCATCAATCAAATTTGTTTCTATTTTCTCTTTACCTTTCTCCTTGAGTGAGGTTTGGTAAAGTTTAACTAATGGTCAGCCGTATAGCATGTGCGTGACCAATGCCCCTTCATACCACATTTATAACATTTATTTTCATAATTCGCAGAGTTCAAATCGTTTCTTTCCCTGTCATGCTATATTGTTAGACCACTTCGTGGCTTTTTTTTTGTGGTAATGGATATGACCTCCCCGTGATTGATAATTATTTCGACCACCACTACCCATGCCAATCCGCCACTAACACGACTACCACCACTAATTACCAGATGATGCAACATTCACTCGGATAGATGCAAAGCCACTGACGTGATTGATGATTTTGTAAGAATAACCCATTATTTGCTCTCACCCACAAAAGACATGAAATTAATTCATAAGATTTTGAACCTACGCTCGATATCGGGCCGTCAGAGCACATTCGAGGCATGAAATGTGGAGTATGTTTTTTTCCAACATATCTGATTCAGTGATTTTCTCTCCACTTAATTACAATTTAGAGTTGATTTTGAAAAGCCGCAAGTGGTGCACTATATTCTACAACTATTCCTCAAATTCTCGTAACCTTAAGTGCATCCAACTGGCAACGCTTTAGGAAGTATAATTGTCTTTTGGTGGTCATATATTTTCTTTAAATTTTTCCAAAGGACAAAGGGATCCTTTATCGTAAGATATTCATTTTTCAAACCCTCATCAAGGTGATGACGAAGAAAAATCATTGCCTTGGCGCAATCCTGTTGGGATGCCTGATTTTTTTCTTGAATTGTATTGTCAAGATTCATACAAGAAGTGATGATATCAAATATCGGCGATCCAAAGATAAATAGTTTTTCCCGTAGATATCAAGAGCAACAAACCTGCTTCGAGAAGATTCTTCATTCTTGAATTTTTAAGACAATAATATGAGTAACATTAAAATTAAAAATGATGGTGGGAAATAACCTTAAAATAACTTGGTTAGAATTCGCTGCTAATCCGCACGATAACGCTATTGTAAAGTAATGAAAAGTAGAAGAGTTTAGATAAGAAATTCTTGTCTTGCATATATTTTTCAAAGGGTCTAAGTCCTCCATTTTATAGGCTCAATATTGAATATGAAGAGACAAAAGGTATAGGAAGGGTCATAAGCTTTAATGGTATAAAGTTATATTTAGGCGTATCATTAAGTGGTCATCCACCATTATTACAATAGAAAAATAATAGAATCGTTATCCACAAATTTTTTTATTATTTGAACTATTTTATTTTATTTTTTAAATTGTTTTTAATAATTTTTAACTCGTGAATAAATAAAATGCATTCAGTCTTTTCCATTTGAAGTTTTATTTGGCAATGAAAATTTTAAAATTTAAAATCTCCTCATTTAATCTCCTTTAATATTTTATATTTAGTTGTAATTATATATATTTTTATTATTTCAAAAATTTTCTTGAAATGTAACAAGTTTTGCGAGAATACACAACCAAACAAATATTTCTCTCACCCAATTATTAATCATGATCTTATAATTTTTATAACCATTTTTGTTATTTATTAAGGTAATAAGACTTTTATTTTATGTGGCTGCTGAATGTACATACACCCCCACCTATAATAAGACTGCCAATTGGGTGAGATCTCTGAACATCAGCGACCCACACGTGCAAGAGCCTGAGAATACGCTGTGACAGTGTACAACGCGGAGGCAGGGACGAGTTTGAAGTTCGTGAGAGTGTTCTCCGACGAGACTCAGCCGGGGAATGGCGTCAGATACCGGCTTGTCATTGAGGTGTTGGAGGGCGTCATGAAGCTGCTTCTGGACAAGTATAAGGCTGTTGTTTATGAGAAAAGAGAGCTCGAATCCTTTAAGGCTGTGGGAGTGGCATTATAGTTAAGTGTACTAATGGGCTACATAGGCAGTTTCTCTTTTAAGAGAATATCAACAATCAATAATCAATAATAATAATAATAATAACTGCAGTGGTTAATTTGTGAAAATTATCATCTTTTTTTAGCAAAAATGGATGTGAATACCTTTTTTTTTTTTATTACATTATAAATCATATAATTTATAAATAAACACGTATTAGATAACCAAAAATTCAGCAACAACAGTAATACCAAATACTATGTCTATTGCAACCTCGTTCTCGATTTAATCTCGATTGTCTCTCTTGAACAGATATTGAAGGAAAATTATTATTGATGTAAACCATCCCTAATAAATCTAAAATCATATATTATCATCAAGTTTTATAATATAAAGTAGAAGCAAATCATCAAGTTTTATAATATAATGTAGAAGTAGAAGCAGAAGTAGAAGCAGGAGCAGAAACGTATTGATTCAATCATGATCAAAAATGATGTAAGTTCTATGGTTAGTTTCAGATCTGCATGTCCTTCGCAAGAGAGCTTTGACAAAGAGTCTTTGTTTTCTAATTGATAATAAGATGTTAGATCAAAAAGGTTATGTGTGACTCAAACAGCATAATATAATTAAATCACAATATATTAAGATGTGTCAGTCAAAGAGCATAATATAAGCACTATATATAAAGATAACTTTAGGTTATCCTCTTATAATTCCATTTCAGCTCATAAAAAAAAAAAATTGAATTTTAAATTAAGAAATTGAATTTTATAAATTTGAGATTTGGAATTTAGAGTCCTAAATTATAAATTTGGAGATTTGAATTTTTAAATTATGACACTTGGAATTTTGAAATTTAGAATTGTAAATTTAAAATTATAAACTTTAAAAATTTTAAATTTGAATTTGGAGATCGCGACTCTTAAACACATATCATTTCAAACTATAATTTTATAAATTTGAAATTTGAAACTTTAAAATTTGAAATTAGAAATTATGAGACTTTGAATTTTGAAATTATGACACTTAGAATTTTGAAATTGAGAATTTTGTAAATTTGAAATTAGAGATTTGAGAAATTTAAATTGGAAATTGAGAGACTTAAATTTTGAAATTGTGAATTTATAATTTAAAATTGAGAATTTATAATTAAATCATAACTCAAAAATTAAAATTGGAATAAATTAAGGATGAGAGTTTGATGGACTAAAGCACTAGTAAAACGATGTGAGACCAAAGGGCTTGATTAGAGGACCTACTGAGCCTAATGAGTTGTTTAAAAGGGCCTAAAAGGGTAGTGAAAAAGGGTATGGTCTAAAGACCTAATGGGTTTAATAGGCTGAAATAACGCCCTAACGGGCCGCTGTAGGCGATATAGCTTTTCGACAAAAAGTCTTAATGGGTTTGATCAAAAGTTCTAATAGGTTGGGCCTAAAAAGATGATAGGACTTTCTTAACTAAGTCTTAATAGGTTGGTCAAAGAATTTAATGGGTTGGGCCTAGATAGATGGTAGAGTTTTCTTGATCAAGTCTTAATAGGTTGGTCAAATGTTCTAATGTGTTGGACCTAGAGAGATGATAAGACTTTTTTGACTAAGTCTTAATAGTTACACAAAGAACCCAATGAGTTAGGCCTCCAGAGAATGGTAGAATTTTTTTAACTAAGCTTTAATAAGTTGGTCAATGACCAAATAGGGGTCGTACTTAAAAGACGATAGAGTTTTCGACCAAGGTTACATTTGTTTTTTCACTTAACGCCGAATGTAACTTTTTTCGGAATTACACGTCGAATAAGACTTAATAAAGATTAAGTATTAAGCTCGCTTGTTTTTTAACACAGAATGAAGAGTGATTTATAACTTAACAAATTATTCAGTTCATGTCCCGCCGCTCTTTAATTATTAATGCTTAATTTAATTTTAATCGGGTTTTTAATGGCCAGCTTATTTTCTCAAATCCGATACGTGCTCAAGATTGCTATCAGAAACTCTGTAGTTTAAATTTTCAAAAATGATAAAACGTTAATAAAAATAATAAATTGTCATATGACCGGCGTTTTAAAATTCTTCAGATCTCGATAAATTTTAAATCCGATCAAGGCCATAAATTTGTCTCGCGAATCTAGTAACTCAAAAGTTTCACGACTCGGTGACAAACGGAATTTTCGATTTTCCGATAAGTCATTAAATGACCCGGCCGACGCAGATTTTTCGATTTTCTTAGGGAAACTTTAATTTAACGAAGAATATGAACCATATATCCAAAATAATAATAATAAGCCCCGCCCGATTATATTTTAAAAATATTTTTTTTATTATTTTATTTTTATACTTTAATATAAATAATTATTATTATTATAATGTTTTTAAATAAATAATTTATAAAATTCATAATATTTTTATTTTTATGAAAATATTAATTTTAATATAATAAAATAAAAAAGCAAATATAAAAATTAAAATTTAAAATAAAAACAAAATAAATGTAAACAGAGAGTTTGAGATCTTTCATCTCCGCCCCGCCCCGCTTTTAATTTTTTAAACGAGACAAGCTTTTAAAATTGAAAAATAACGAGCCGTGCCTGACACCGCCTGCTTTCAAACCTCCTGTTGTCATTCTTAATAAATAAGATATCAAGCAATTTCTTCTTTTATCGACAACGACAAGTTTTTCCTTATTCGCTTTTAAAATTTATTTTCCGAATGTAAGTCTAAATATTTTCACTTTTCTATTCGTAACTTTTTAAAAAAATTTCAGAATAAAGCTATTTAAAATTTTAAAAACAAACAGTTTTAACAAAACTATTCGCCAAAGATTAGCCAAAAACAAACGCCACCTGCTTCTTAGCTAGTACATCAAACGTACCTAATGTGTCGGCCTAGATAGATGATAGGTTTTCTTTACTAAGTCCTAATGAATTGATCAAAAAAACCTAAAGGGCCTTATCTTAAAAACACCTCAATTTTACATAACCCGGATAACCAACTTTGTAAATAAACTATTGGTTTCATTAAAATAATTACATAGCCAAAATTGAAACCATGCATAATGATACCAAGAAAATAGTTACATTAAAATTAAGACAGCACGCAAACCTGAGGGGCTCAACACACAATTAGAGATATTGATAGTAGGAAATACATAGAATTAATACAATACATTGAATAAATACATGAAATCTAAAAACAATAAAGATAAAAATAATTAATGTATGGAAATTATGGATATTAAATTACAATGAATAGATACATAGAAATCAACAAGCATAAAGCAATAATGATAAAATAAAAATAGATAATAACAGATTATAGGCAATAAACAATTAAAGATAAATTAGTTATAAAATTAAAGTTTATACAAACATCAATAAGAATTAATTTAATAAACCATGAAATACTAGACATAAAACAAATTCAAAATGAAACCCATTTCCCGAATTAATACGTATCCCTAAAATCATGAAACTCGTCTCCATAATTGATATAGCCATCAGTTTTAGGCCAAATCTAACATTGTCATCATATCTAAAACTAAAACCTCAAATATTTGATAATAAAAGCCCAAACTTGATGCTTGAAAAAAAAAACTTGAGAAATAAAGTCTTTAAACTTTAATGCTTAAATGACAATGTGAGTAAATAGAGAATAAAGAAGAATTAAAAATAAAATAAAAAGGAAAGGCTTAAATGTCTCTAACCATCCTCACCAACCTCCCTGCATCATTCTTTTTCACGAATTCCCAAATATGCTAATGACTCACAACCATTCGTTAAAAGCTAAAAGCAAAGAAAAGAAAAAGCAATTGAAACCCATTTTTACGAAGAAAAGACATGGTAATATATCTCTCAAACCACAAAAGTTCATATTATTATTGCTAATGATTTTATCTTAAAAGACAAAATGACAAGGTTAATGCCCCCACATATCACTCATATTACACATATGCCATTCCCCACAGCACACATCTACACGCGCTTAAAGGAAGTGAGGCTTCTGAAATCCATCCATGATTTCTCCCAAACAACTGCCTCATACTTGTTCGAAGCGCCGCCGTCCGCCGCCGCGATGACCAGCTGGTAATTGATGCCCTCCACCACCTGCGTCTTGCCGGAGACCACGCTCTGGAACTTTAGACTCGCTGTCGCCTTCTTGTTGTGCTCCGTCACGGCGAATTTTCCGATCTCTTGCACGTGCGGGTCGCTGACGTTCTCGATCGGACGCCAGCCACCGACGAGAACGGCCGGCCGAGCGGCGGAGACTCCGTTGAGGAGGAGGAGAGCGGCGGCCAGGAGGAGGAAAAGATTTGTATTGCCTCAACGCCATCGTCGTCGATTTTCCACTCGAGATAGGTTTTTCTGGAAGAGCGGTAGCAGACGCCGGTAAGGCTGGATTTATAGATGTGAACCGTTCGGAACTGCCCATGGATTTTCTTAAAATTACAAAAAGAAAAAGCAGAAGATAAAAGTAACTTAATAATGACAGTTATTAGTATTACACAAGAAAATATAAAAAATAATTTTAATTTCCATTTTTTTCAGTATATTAGGCTTTATTAGCTTAATAAATGACAAAAATGATAAAAAAAAAAAAAAGGAATAAAATTAAAGATTGAGTAAGAGAAATATTTGTCCGTGGTTGTGCAATCTCATTAAACTTTTGGTAGCTCGAATGGAAGAAAATCTTTGAAATGATAAAGTGTTTTTACCAAATAAAAAGTTAAAGAAAATCAGTGTAGATCTTTCTAGAAGATCGAATATGATTGGACGAAATGGTTGGAATGTGTTTATGATTACTCATAAGTAAATCAATTTATTTTCTTTTTTTTTTTCTGAATTAAAAATCATCAAACATGAGGACCATCAAACATGTATTATGTGGGAGTGGCATTATAGTAATTGTATTAATGAGCTAGGCGGTCTCTCTTTAAGAGGAATATCAATAATGAATAATAATAATAATAATAAATAACTTACGTGGTTTGTGAAAATTATCATATTTTTTTTTTAGCAAAATGGATGTGGATAGCTTTTTTTTTTTATTATATTATAACCTATATAATTTATAAATAAACACATTAGGATAACCAAAATTCAATGCAGATTCAAAGCCATAACGCCCCATACCACAGAATTTAAAACTTACGAAGATATTAAGATGCGATATCATTCAATTCCAGATGTTAAATTTGCAGTGAAAAACTCAAAATAAAACCATGGCAAGTACCCAGCCAGAGTGGCTATTATACTAATGCGGATCAGATAAGGCCCATGCTCTAACAACCGCATCGAAATTGCTCAAATTTAACTTTTAAAAGTCTAAAAAATAAAATCATTTAAAATTTAAACCCCAAATGAACAATATCATACTCCATATGAATATGAATATACAGGATCCCACAAGGTTCTCTAATAAATTCAAATCATATCATATCACCGTTTTGTAATATACGAGAAGCAATCATCAAGTTTTATAATATAAAATAGAAGTAGAAGCTTATTGATTCAATCATGATAAAAATGATAAGTCCTATGGTTAGTTTCTTAGATCTACATGGCCTTTCGTATGAAGTTTCCTTGACAAAGAGTCTTTTTGGTTTTTATGTGATTTTCTAATTGATAATAAGATGTTAGGATCAAATAAAAGTTGCGTGTGACTCATAGTATAGCTAATATAATTCATAATATATAAAGATAACTTTAGGTTATCCTCTTTGTAATTCCATTTTAGCTCATCAAAAAAAGACATAATTATCCATTATGTCTAGATTATATAGCATAACACTAAACTTTTCTAAAGAATGAGGCATGGGGAAGAGATGTTCATGGTTCCAAACTTTTACAAGCATCAATTTACTACATTATACTTAAAAGCTATTTAATAGAAAACAAAGTTTCTTTTACTTTTTTGTTCTTCACACATAAAAGGTTTATGGAATTAAGAGAAATTTATGAGAAAAAAATTATAACTTTATTTTCATTATTTTAAAAAAATTTCTCCACTTTTTTCTATGGAATAAAAACACAACTTTCCTAAGTCATTAACTTAACTGTAACTTAGTAAACCTTTTTGAGATATTTAATTCATAAAATGTTATTTAATGTAGAATGTAATTACTTTGCAAAGCTCACTATCTGTGAATGATGTCTTTTGCCTTATCACTACCCACCCAAGAAAGCATTTACAGACATTGCTCTAGGTAAGGTGACAAGATGAAGCAAAGAAAATATATAATAGCTTATTTTAATCAAAATATATTTACTCTATTAATTTTTTAAAATACAATAAATAAAACACTAGAAAGCCTAGAATCATCATCCACAATTCTTTTTCTTATAGTTATAAATTTTTACTTATTTTTAATAATTATTAAATTTGATAATAACAAAGCACATTTTGAATTAATGAATTCATTATATTAATTTTAGAAAATTATTAAAGTTTTATAATATAGAAAATAATAGAATCGTTATCCAATTTTTTTTTATTATTTGAACTAATTTTTTTTTTAAAAAAAATTATTTTTAATAATTTTTAACTCGTGAATAAATAAAATGCATTCAGTGTTTCTCCATTTGAGGTTTTATTTGGCTAATGAAAAATTTAAAAATTAAAAATCTCCTCATTTAATCTCCTTTAATATTTTATGTTTAGTTGTACTATATATAATTTTATTATCTCAAAAATTTTTCTGAAATGTAGCAAAGTTGAAAATACACAACCAAACAAATATTTTTCTCACCCAATTATTAATCATGATCTTATAATTTTATAACCATTTTTGTTATTTATTAAGGTAATTTTTTTTTGTGGCTGCTGACGGTACATACACCCCCACCTAAGGTAATAAGACTTATTAATGCTACAAAATGATAAAAATTAATTATATATTTTCTTATGTAATAACTAACTTCTTTGAACTGACTTCCATCCTTACTTCTAATCTTGTGGTCTTTTGGTGATTTCTAGAAACTTTATGGGCATGTAAATTGATCAGAATGCTCATTTACTTAATTTTAAATTATTATACTTTTGAGATTTTTAATTCATAAAATGCTCTTTCTTTTTAGCTAGTAAAACACAACTTTCGTAAATCATTAACTTAATTTTAAATTATTATATTCCTTTGAGATTTTTAATTCATAAAAATATTATTTAGTATAGAATGTGATTCCTTGCTAAGGCCATTATATCTGTAAATGTTGTCTTTTTTCTTTTTTGCACTTAAAGTTTTATAATGGTAGAAAATTAATAGAATCCTTATCCACAAATTTTCTTATAATCTTTTTTATTAATTGAACTAATTGTTTTTTTTTTTTAATTTTAAAATTTTTTAATAATTAAATAACTCATTAATAAATAAATTCGTCCAGTCTTTCTCCATTTGAGGTTTTATTTGGTTTGTGAAAATATTAAAATAAAAAATATTATCGTTAAATTTCCTTCAATATTTTATTTTTCGTAGTAATTATTATTTTTTATTATCTAAAATTTTTTCTTCAAATGGAGCAAAGATTTGCGAGTTTGCACAACCAAACAAATATTTCTCTAACCCAATTATTAATCATGATCTTATAATTTTTATAATATTCTTTGTTATTTATTAAGGTAATAAATCTTACTATTGTTGCAAAATGATAAAAATTAATTTTTATATGGGCTTATGTACTAACTATCTTCTTTGAGCTGATTTCCATCCTTACTCTTAATCTTGGTCTTTTCGTAATTTCTGGAAACTCCATGGGCAGTTCCAAACCCTCCACGCCTATAAATCTCATTGCCACTCTTCCGGAAACAATCAATCAATCAATCAGAACAAGCTAAGAAAATTCGACGACAATGACGTTGGGGCAATACTGTCTTTTCTCCTCATCTCCGCCGCCTCTACTTTCCTAATGGAGTCTCTAGCTGCCGCCCCCGAAAGGGGAAATCACGGAGGATGGATTCCGATCTGGAACATCAGCGATCCAGACGTGCAAGAGCTCGGAGAATACGCCGTGACAGTGTACAATGCGGAGGCAGAGACGCGTTTGAAGTTCGTGAGAGTGATCTCCAGCGAGACTCAGCCAGGGAATGGCGTCAAATACCGGCTTGTCATTGAGGTGTTGGAGGGCGTCATGAAGCTGCTTTTGGACAAGTATAAGGCTGTTGTTTATGAGAAAAGAGAGCTCGAATCCTTTAAGCCTTTGCATGTCTGATGTGGGAGTGGCATTATAGTTAAGTGTACTAATGGGCTACATAGGCAGTTTCTCTTTTAAGAGAATATCAATAATCAATAATCAATAATCAATAATAATAATAATAATAACTGCCGTGGTTAATTTGTGAAAATTATCATTTTTTTTAGCAAAATGGATAGAATATCTTTTTTTTTTTCAGTATGTTATAAATCATATAATTTATAAATAAACACATATTAGATAAACTGCAATTCAGCACTAACAGTAATACCAAATACCACGTATATTGCAACCTCGATCTCGATTTAATCACCATTGTCTTTCTTGAACAGATATTGAAGGAAAATTGTTATTGCTGTAAACCATCCCTAATAAATCTAAATCATCAAGTTTTATAATATAAAGTAGAAGCAAATCATCAAGTTTTATAATATGAAGTAGAAATAGAAGTAGAAGTAGAAGTAGAAGTAGAAGCAGAAGCAGGAGCAGAAACGTATTGATTCAATCATGATAAAAAATTGATGTAAGTTCTATGGTTAGTTTCAGATCTGCATGTCCTTTCGCAAGGAACTTTGACAAAGAGTCTTTTGTTTTTATGTGATTTTAATTGGATAATAAGATGTTAGATCAAAAAGGGTTATGTGTGACTCAAACACCATAATATAACCACAATATATTAAGATGTGTGAGTCAAAGAGCATAATATAAGCACAATATATAAAGATAACTTTAGGTTATCCCTCTTATAATTCCATTTCAGCTCATAAAAAAAAAAAAAAAAGAATTGTCTATCATATCTAGACTTACAAAGATAACGCTCAACGTTTCAAAAGGATGACATGCTAAGAGCGAGGGTCCTGCAATGAGTTTCAAAGAGACAATTTATTACAATATAACTAGAAGAATAGAAAAAAGAAGTAAGAATTACTTTTTCAATCTCTACACATAAGCTTATGGCAATAAGAGAAATTTATGAGAAAAAAAATTATTACTTTATTTTCAAGCTAAAACTTTTCTCCACTTTTTTTCTATCTAATAAAAAACACAATTTTCCTAAGTCATTAACTTAATTTGCAACTTATTAAACCTTTTGGGATATTATTTAATCATAAAATGCTATTGAATGTAGAATCTAATTACCTAGCAAAGTAATTGTTTGTGAACAATGTCTTTTCCTTATCACTACCCACCCAAGAAAGCATAGTAACAAGAAAAGAATATATATAAGCTATGAATTAATGAATTCAATATATTACTTTTTATTTAATCTAAAATCTATTTACCTATTAATTTTTTGTAAAATACAATAAAAGGAAAACATTAGAAAGTCTAGAATCATCATCCAATATTTTCTTATAATTATCAATTTTTAATTATTTTTAATAATTATTAAATTTGAGAATAAATAAAGCACATTTATGAATTAATGAATCCAATAGGCTAATTTTAGAAATTTCTTAAGGCTATAATATAGAAAAATAATATAATTGTTGTAAATCAAAAGAATTAGAGAGAAATAAGGAAGAGACAAAGATAATTCGCAGGAAATTACGATGATCTTCATTTCACGACAGTTTCTATTTACAGCTTTATGAGTAAGGCCAAAGCCTTTACATAAATGATACATTAATTGACATATAATGAATGACACGACCAAGATATAATAAGCGATCTCAGACCGTGTCATTATTGGCCATTCAAAATCCAATATTTATAACACTCCCTCGAATGACTATAACATCAAAGAACATGCCTCATTAAACCCATTGCAAAACCTAAATGACAAAAACCCAGCGAAGGAAAAAGAGTACATGTACTTTTTGAAAGTATAATCGTCATTAAAACCTTACATTAGGAAACCAAGGACAAAAACCTAGCCATGAAAAAGAAAGATAAAGATAATTTTGAGTATTTAACGCTCCCGATGTCTTAATATCTCAAGAGAGATTTTGAGCTCCTCATTCCACTTGGCGAGAAATTTTTGCATGTCAGGTGAGTGGTGTAATGCCTTAGTGAATAAATCACAGGATTATCACTAATTCTACTTGTCGATATCAATTCACCATTGTTTGAAGCCTGCTATGTGTGTAAAAAGAAACCTGGAAAAATGTGCTGTCTGGTCTCTCATGTATCCGCCTTGAGTTGTGCACACAGCGCATTATCTTCATATAATGTTGCTTGTCAGGTTTTGAATAAGAGAAATAATCACTAGAGTCACGAATATGTTGAATCATGGATCTTAACCACATGCACTCCCGGGTCATTTCATGTATTGCTAATAACTCGAATGATCGGAGGAGGTTGCCACCATGGTTTTCTTTAACTGACTTCCAAGAGATGGCAAAGATTAAGCACAAGTAAATACACATCCCCATTGTGACGAGCTTTATGGGGGATCCGAAAGGTATCTTCAGATCAAAAGATAACCAAGTAATTCGCCTTGGTACTTTAATAAAAGAGCCCCATATCACTTGTCCCACGAAGGTATCTCAACAAATGTTTTACTCCGTCCAATGCCTAAGAGAGGCTCGAGCTACATCTTGTAAGCAAAGCTTCACTAAAAGGCTATGTCCGGCCTCAGACAATTCTTGCAGATATATTACTGGCCTCCAACGCACCCAAGATGCAGACTCGACCAAGGAGTTTCTCATTCTTCAGACGAAATAGTCTTTATTCACTTCAAGTGATCTTACAATCATAAATGGGAGTTAAGGTGATGGACTTCATTCCATGTGTGCGCTCAGACTTTCTCTCAATGTATGTCGATTGGATGGACAAAATCCCATTTGAAAATACTGGGATTCAGAGCCGAGGCAATATCTAGTTTTACCTAGATCTTCATCTCAAATTCTTCTTTAAATAATAGTCAAGCTAGAGCTCCTTCAGTCCCTTTATTAGATTCAAATCATCCACATATACTGCTATAATTGTCAAACTGACTTCTGTTTTCTTGATAAATACACACTGGACAAATTGAATTATTTACATATCCTTCTTTCTTAATAAGTATGTACTCAAACCATCGTATTCACATTCTACCAGATTGTTTAAGCTTCATACAAAGATCGCTGCAACTTTGAATGCATACCACGTGGTTTTGAAAAATTTTGCTCGTGCAATGTAACCAGGATTTTCGCGTATTATGTCACTATCTATGGATCCATACAACATGTCACACAACATCCAATCAAATACTTCAAATCTTCCCAGAACGCCGGTCGCGAACATTCAATGGTTACACCATGATCCACAACGGTTTTATGTTCCAGCAATTAATACCGGGTTCGGAAAAACCTTGCGCAACAAGGCAGCCAGATCGTGACGATTTCATTATTTTTATTTCTTTTCGTGATAAAGACCCATCTATATCCAACAAAGCTTAATATTTTCGTGTGTCGAACCACTGGGTCCAAATACTCCCTTTTAGCTAAACAATTCGGTTCTTCCTGAATTGCTTATTTCCATTTTCTTCCCAATATTGTCGATTTCGACATTCATTTATAGTTTGTGGCTCCTGATCATCGTTATTTTGCATAATGCCCTTAGCTACTTTGAAAGTAAAAGCATCATAACAAGAGTATTTCTACTCGCCCCATATTTCTCCTTGATTCATATAATTTATAGAGATCTCTTCATTCATGAGATAATTGCTACACGCTACTTCAGAATCAAGCTCCTTTAACCCTTCTTGTAATGTATTTAGCTCAACAGAGCCGACCGTATCGTAATAGGCCTTTCAGAGTAATTTCATCAAAACCCGTACTTTACAAGAGTAAGCAACTTATTAGGATTTTCTTTTCCCTTGAAAAAGAATCTTAGATCCGATAGGTCTTCCATACGCTTTCAAACGTGGTTTAGATGTACCGGCACAAGATTTCCGAACTCTAGCAGGATTTTTTCAATGTGTGTCAAGTATTAACAACCGAATATGACTTTATCACTTTATTCTAATAGTGAAAGCATCCGTAATTGATCTCGCAATATCCCTCAGAACGATGATTCTTTGAACTTCTAGTCTCGTGACATATTTAGGCACAAGGATCAAGATGCAACAATGATGAAATTCCAAGTAATTTCACGCCATTTATTATAAATTGGTTTTTTAAGGCCCCTAATGGCGGGAAAACAGATTCATCAAAATGACAATCTACAAAACGAGCAGTAAAAAGATTCCCTGTTAAAGGCTCAAGGTATTGTATAATCGATGTAGAACGAAAACCTACATAAATACCCAATCTATGTTGAGGACCCATTTTGGAACGTTGGTTTGGAGGAATAGGGACATAAACTGCACAACCAAATACACGTAAATGAGAAATATTTGGTTGGAACCCAGAAACAATTTGTAAAGGAGAGAAATCATGATCACCAATAGAATCAAGATGATCAAGTTACCGAAGATGTGGTGGAGCATGGACCTCGCGCATAAAGGTAATTTGGTTCTAAGAGTAATGGTCTAGCAATCCATTGCAAATGCTTAATGAAAGATTCAAATAGTCCATTCTCAGTATGTACGAAACAATGTGATATTGAATTCTATACCCAATGACATGCAATAGTCATGAAATGCTTTAGAAGAAAATTCACCCACGATTATCCAAATGGATAGTTTTAATAGGATGATCAGAAAATGTGCTCTGAGTTTGATAATGCAAGTAAACGAAAGAAAAGCAAAGGTTTCTAGTGTAAAGAAGGCAAACATGAGACCAACGAGCCGATGCATCAACCAAAACCATAAAATAACCGAAATGGTCCACTAGGTGGTCAATAGGTCCACAAATGTCTCTCGAATAATGCCTCGAAATCGAGGTGGATCAAAAATCGACTTTTAGAGAAGAAGGTCGGGTGATAAACTTCCCTTGAGTACAAGCAATACAGTTGTAATGATTGTGACTCGATATATGACCATTGGTCAAGGAATGACCATTAGATTGGTGAAGTTTAAGCATAGAGGTGCCTGGATGACCAAGTCGTTCATGCCATAGAATAAAGAGTGGTGAATTATTGAACTTTGGGTTCGTAATTGCATAAGATTCACGAAGAGGTAATGGTGGTTAGATATAAACCACATTCTAATGACGAATTTTTCCGTATCACATTTTTGCGCCATCATGAGTGGCAAGAATGAGGAGAAATTCACTAAAGGTCATCACTCATTGTTTCTAGATGGTATCCATTCGCCGGATATCCTTAAAACTAAGCAAATCAAGGCTTGGATTGGGTGGAATAAAGGGCATCTTGAAGGTGGAGAATAGTACCACCCGGTAGAATAATAGTGGCTTTACGAGTCACAATTGCTTTCGACAAGACCGGTATTACAGTAACATTAGAAGGGGCTATGTTAATTGGGAAAATACTTTTTCTCGTAAAATAATGAGTCAGAAAGTACGTCCGCTGCACAAATATCTCCAAAGGATATTGACTGAGGTATGTCGAGAGGCATCCATGTTGCTTCAAAGTTATAGAAAATAAGGTTTAGAAATTCAAGAAAAGAAATATTATTGAAACATTGAAAACTTTTGTGGAGAAATGGAATTACATAAGAAAATAAAGAAGAGAACTAATCAGAATTTACATGCCCATCACCAATTAGATGGGAATTCCATTGGGGTCCTCAAAGAAATCAGAAACATCAAAGTGGGGCAAATCCATGCCACCATCACCATTACCATCAAAGAAATTGACTTCAATATCCTTGCCTTTGCCTTTTATTGATGCTTGGTGAGATCAACCAAATGTCGCCGCATTTATTGCGTACGTGACTAATGATCCATGCCACATCTATACAGCACTATCTTGTCAGCGCTGAAAGTGATATTCCGGCCTGCGGTCACCTGCGGGATTTGGGAGCTTCCTTTATCGAATTGTCTTTTCTCTTATTTTCAAGGACCATTGTTACGATTTCTGTAATTATCACCACTCGCCACGCCTCGACCACCACCACGCCCTCGGCCCTTTCCCCACGGCCCATTGCGGCCCTTGTCTATTGCTAACATGTGAGCAAAGTAGCATTTTGCTTCAGAAATGCTTTAAACTCAGAGGACGAGATTGATGATTTCAAGCAAAAGTCGTTATTCTTTTCGTACCACAAGGAGACATGAATCAATTAAGAATATTTAGTGAACCGACGCTCTCTATATTAAGCCGCCGCAGAGCTAATATTAGAGGCGTGGAAAAGTGGTAAAAGTTTTTTCGAGCATATCCTCATCGCTGATATTCTCCCATAAAGTTTTAACTCTATGAACTAATCTAAAATAAAGCTCAATCAGATTCGCAACGCACTTAAAATGAAGCTCCAAATGCAGCCAATCATATCTGGGCTGGGGGAGTATCATTGTCGTGGTCATATCGGTCTTTAAACTCGCGCAGTACCAATGGGTCTTTTATCAGAAGGTATTCATTCTGAGATTCTCATCAAGATGATGCATGAAGGAAAATTAAAGTTTTTACAGCGATTCTCAAGAGTGGATGCACTATTATTTTCGATTCAAGCCCCAAGCCAAAGATCTAAGCGTATTTCAAGATCCAAAATCCAGATAGTAGTTGCTGCCCGAAATATCATGGGCAACAAATTCTAATTTGGTGAGGTTAGGACATATTCTCGAAAAATAATAGAAATAATAAATTAAGAAAATTTGTAAAAAAATGATCAAAATTTAATAAGAATAAATAAATAAATATAGATTCTTCTCAGAATCTAAAATAAATGACACCATTTTCATTATAATTTTGTAAAAATTCTTCAGGAATTTAAGAAGAATTCTTCTAGAATTTAAAGAGTTTGGCAAAATTCATCTAGAATTATTGCAAAATAGAATTCTTCGGGAATTCAAAGTGTATGATGGTGAGTTATAATTGCTGAATAGGAATTCCCACTTAATCTGTTAAATTGGAAAAAGGGTATCATGCTTCGAAATGATACCATATAGAAATAGAAAAAAAAACAACAAATAAATAAAGTACAGAATAGCAGGATGGTGTTATTGGTTCGAATCCTCAATAAAAGTAACAAGAAATAGAATTCAATTTAAAAGTCATGTGAGTAATCTCTAGAGTGGAGCGAGTTCGGGCAAATGTTCGAACTAACTATCACAGAAACAGCATTGATAACGTGAAAGTCAGGAATCAAAAGTTAATTATAAATAATGTGGGTTATATTGTTATAGAATTTAGAGTGAAATTCGCGATCTTCATTTCATACGATTAGTCTTAGTTTATAAAGCTTGCAGCCGGTAAGGCCAAAAGCCTTTACATAAACGACACATTAATCGATTTACATAAATCACCCATTATCAGAATCACATATATAATGCTTCGATCTCTTAATCAAAGGTGGTCATTATACTATTCAAAATCCAATATTTATAACAATAATCGATATCCACAAATTTTCTTATAAACTCTTTTTTATTAATTGAACTATTTTTTAGTTTTTTTTAATTGTTTTTAATAATTATTTAACTCGAGAATAAATAAAATGCATTCCATTTCTTTTCTCCATATGAGGATTTATTTGGTTAATTTAGGTAATTAAAAAATTAAAAATCTCATCATTTAATTTCCTTTAATATTTTATTTTTATTTGTAATTATACTTTTTTATTATCTCAATAAATTTTTTTTTTCAAATGGAGCAAAGTTTTGCTAGAATGCACAACCAAATAAATATTTCTCTCACTCAATTTTTTTGCAATTAAACATTTTGTTACAATGTAGTAAAATGTCCTTACTTGAACTCGAACCTAGGATCCTTCTCATTCCTAGATGTCTTGCCTTTTAAACTTTAAATTCTCTATCAACTGAGTACGCATGTAGACTTCTCTCACCCAATTATTAATCATGATCTTATAATTTTCATAACCATTTTTGTTATTTATTAAGGTAATATAAGACCTTTTTTTTTTTGTGGAAGCTGACGCGGTACATAAGACTTATTAATGCTAAAGAATGATAAAAATTAGTTTTATATTTTCTTATGTAATAAATATCTTCTTTGAACTGACTTTGATCCTTACACTTAGGGGGAGCTTGTTTTTTTTACCAATGCTGAATAAAACTTTTATTTAGCTAAATATTGAATGAGGCTTAATAGTATTAAGTATGAAGTTGTTTGTTTTTTTAATATTGTATTTATATTAAGTATTAAGTTGTTTGTTTTTTATATGCTTAAAATTAACATTTTAATTATTTCAAGAAAGCAATTTATTTAATCTTATTCTTATGATAAATGAAAATATTTATATAATATATGTACAACATCTTAATATATTAATAAAAAAATGAAAAATAAAGTTATAAAATTATTATGATAAAAATTATTATTATCATTGCTAAAAATTAATTATTATATTTATCTATCTTATATAATTAAAATAGAATATATATATATATATATATATATATATATATATATATATATATATATATAGTAAAGTATATATATATATATATATATATATATATATATATAATTAATAATTAAAAAAATAGATTGATTACAGATTGTTCTTTAAAATATCCTGATTGTTCTTTTAAAATATTCAGTGTGGATTTTAAAGATTTTAGAATATTTTGGGAAGATTTTAAAATATTTTAGGAAGATTTTAAAATATAGTTTTTTTCCTTTTAAAATATGGTTTTTTCTAAATAGAAAAAAGCCAAAATATTTGGCTTTTTTATTCAAAAGAAAATTTTAAAAATTTTGGTACTTTCAAAACTTAGACCGTTTGTTTCAGAATTTATAATTGGTTGAGTTTTGATTTCTACCAATAAATTGTATTAGAAAAGTCATTGATAATAAAGTCATATTGATGACAAAGTTATAGAAATAAGAAAGAGGAAATGAGTAATAATAAATTGTATTGGTTGTTATCAAAAAAAAATAAAAATATTGTATTGGTAGAAATAAGAAAGTAATGGTAATAATAAATTGTATTGGTAGGAAAGTCATATTGATAATAAAGTCACATTGATGATAAAGTTATAAAAATAAGAAAGTCATGGTGATAATAGAGAAAAAATAAATGACAAAAAGTTAGTAGAATTAATAGAATCTAATATAAGATCCGTGAAAATTTCAATTTTCTGAAAAATGGAAAAATGGTCATTTTGGTCAAAATCCGAAATTTTTCTAGATCCTATTTGACTAAACTGACTCACCTTTGAACTCGTCTCGAAATCTAGCTACCACTGGTCGACTCACGACCTCGAGACGCTTGAATTTCATCGCTTTTCGAGGCACCTGCCCAAAAGCCGTAAATGGGTTTGAGAGACATGTGATGTGACAAAAGTCACCTATTACACGCATCACGACCCATGCCAGATGACAGAGATACGATGAATCGAATGATCATTGCGCGTTGGCCAAAAATCAAGAAACTATTACACGAATTATCAGCGTTAATGAGACAAGATAAAACTTGAATAGTTGTCTTTTCAAAAACAAAAAGAGCAAACGTGCGTTACCGAACAAAAACTAAGTAAAGTGAGCTTCGGGTTTTGAGTTTTAGGAAAAGAGTAGAGAGCTCGGTCTTCTCTGATTTATACTCTTCGACCGCCGGCTTCGACGGAGCAAGAAGCAAGTCGATCTACGCGCGAGGGCCACGCTGCGGACACCGATTCAAAGCGGAGTTCCAACAACTCCAAGAGGCAGGATCTTTCCTACCAGGTTATTCTTCGCCAAAGGTTCACAGAATGGTCAGATGTTCCGAGGCTCGATTAGTCGCGGTTTTCGCTTCAAAGCATTTGAACCGGTTTTTGAGAAAAAATCCCCATTGTTGTGGGCGTGAACAGTGCCAACCCGAGGGTTTCACCGCTATACGAATAGTGACGGATTTTTACGATTTTTACGACGCTGAGCGATTCAAAACGAATCGCCATATTGCACTAGCCCATGAGCTAATTTTTGTGTTATTGATTGTGAATTTTCATAACATGATTTATGTTGATTAATTATGTTAGTATATACATGTTTTATATATTAGCATATGAGTTTGTTGATCAAGTATCATGCATTCCATATGCACTCCAGCACCCTGTATCACAGAGTGAGTGCATGACATGAAATTCAAAGAAAAACGAAAAATGTTTTGCAAAGGAATTTCAAGGAAGATTTTTCGAGAATTGCTCTCGGCAGTCGCCCAACAGATCACTTTGGACAGACTATGATCAAGCTGTGAGCGTATCCAAAGAATTACTGAGAGGTCTAATATTTACCGAAATTTCAGAATGTTTTCGAGACAAAAGCTTTTGTTTTTGAAAATCGGATATTTGTACCGCATTCGCTTTAGGCATATGTGAGAAAGCCCGCGAGGACTCGAGACACGGATTGGTCATGTAGACATTCGAGCAGTTCATGTATCAAGCCGATGTGATTTGCTCATGACATGTGCACTTAGGGGCGAGTAACCCATGAGGAAATTATCACTATCGGGCTTCGCTCACCCCCGCCGAGGATCACTATTTCCTGCGACAGTGAGCGCACAGAGCATCGACGCCACTGTAGGCCGCTAGGCTGTTTCGCCATGGGCTTTCGCATTGTCATTTTGTATAACATGTAATAGAAATTGTACATTTTAATATATGTATGGTAAAGAGTACTTATTAACTCGAACTATTGTATATAGTTGATGTATTTTGTGAGTATTAATGGTGGGCCCGTTGCGGCCATTATTTTACCTTCGCACGTGGACCCCAGGTCATTGTAAATCACTGGGACAAAGCCAGACCTGGGGTATAGCTCCCCGCACAAAGGAGACTCCCACCGATTCATGAGCGGTGCTCCGTTACTCGACATGCAAGAGTATTCGCTGCCGACGGTTGTCAACTGACCCTGGCTTTGAGGCGCCATTACTGCATCGAGCTTAGGTTTAGTAAATACCAGAGCTTAGTGTCACTGTTAGGTATAATGATTACCTAGACTTGATGGATAATTTTGTTAGATCACGCATTCCTGTGCATTCGGGATGAATGAAATGTTGTTATGTGCTCGTATGCTTGATAAATAACATAGGAGAAATTAAAACCTTAGGAGGTTGAGAAATTTTGGGCAAATAGTCCAGAATTAAATGAAAAATAAAATAAAATAAATGTGTTGAGGATTTTTTTTTTTCCTGAGGTTTTACAGTATGTAAAACTAGAAAAAATAAAATAAAATAAACTAAAATAAATTTTTAGGAATTTATTTTGTTCTACTCGGAAAATGAAAAAAAATATATATATATATATATATATATATATATATATATATATATATATATATATATATATATATTTTTTTTTTTTTTAGTGGTTTTCAAAGATCGGACGAGAAAATTTTTTTCGATGTGAAAAATTTTTTTCGTGGCCGGGAAGTCATTACCGCCCATCCTCCGCTGGGGTCACACACAATGGTTTGTAACGCGGACGCAAGGTCGGGAGGCCAGCGCAGGGCGCGCCGACGGGCAGCGTGGCCACGACACGGCCAGCCACGCCCCACGATACCTACTTTACAGCAAGGCCGCGACACCGCCTGGGCGGTGGCAACGAGCCACCGGCTATACACGCGCCGTGGCCTGGCTGGGTGAGTGTCACGATACAGTTTGTATTGTGACGAGAGAGGTCTAGTCACGGGAGTGTGTCACGTGACACACCGGCCAGATCGCGACAAAGTGAGGTTTGGCCATTGGGGTGTAAGCCGCGACACGCCCGACGATACGGCAAGAATGACATGGTTTGCGGATACCCGCCACAATACTACTGAGGGGCCTCGTGGACAAGGCCGGGTGGCCGCTCACGATATCGCACTCGCACGCCACGACACGCCGTGACACGGCGCCTACTCGGGCGCAAGGCGCCGCGGCCAGGCGCAGGCCGGGCTGTGGTAGTAATTCCAAAGGCACCCAACCCAGTTTTGATTAAGTGCACTATTTTGAGTCACTGTTTGGGACACTGTTCATAAGCACTATTCGCGAGGTTTTCAAAAAGTAAAAAAATAAAAAAATAAAAAAAAATCAAATCAAATGAAATAAAATCTTTCAAAATGAAATTTTCTAAAATAAAATTTTGTTGCATATGATTTAATATATTGAATTATTATTCTCAGATACCTATGAATGCAATGGACATAGTGTATGAAATATTTTTCTCGTATATGAATAAGTGGTCTCGAGGTCGTGATTAAGCCTGGGAGATATTGCATTGAATTTTAACTCTACACGACATGTGTGTATGGCTAGTCGAGGCAAGGACGCAGGTCGTCTAATGAGGTGTTAGCCAAGCACCACCCGCATTCGACCATTGTGCCTGGCTGAGGCGCAG
Source organism: Tetrastigma voinierianum (assembly GCA_016808115.1). Classification (NCBI taxonomy): domain Eukaryota; kingdom Viridiplantae; phylum Streptophyta; class Magnoliopsida; order Vitales; family Vitaceae; genus Tetrastigma; species Tetrastigma voinierianum. The sequence continues at coordinate 80,828 of JAEQBH010000877.1, read as the reverse complement.
GATTACTGCCATCGCTATTGCACGTGCCAAGTAAAGAGGTAGCTGTGGAGGTCCGAGTAACCTCCATAGGTTAGGCACATCATCCTCCGACATTTACAGGGGGAGGAGATCCGCCGACGTGCGGTAGACCATTGGTTCATGCAAGATTGAAAAGGTGTTGAGGGCTGGCAGATTTCCTCCGACACTACTCAGATTAGACTAGTCGCTGCTCCAAATGTAGGGCGAGGCCTAAGTATGGTAACCGAAAAGACTCTAGAGACCTGAGCAATGACACGTGGCGTAGTTCCAGGAGCCGCTCATGGTAAGTATTTTCCTGACACGTCGTCACGCAAGGCCCAGGAGTTCCTGGGGAAATACAGTGTGACGATGATCATGATGAATTATAAAATGATTCACAGAGCTAGCCCATTTTATCGATGACTACGCCGCTACTCGATACGGCCAAGGTCGAGATTCGCGAGAATGGGCCAAGTCAACCATTCAGTGGCGTGATTGTATGCCTTCCTCGCCATGTATGGACTTATGGTCGACCCAGCCCCAACCATAGAGAGAGATCGAGGATGCCTTGAGCACTCCTGGGATGTGTTAGTAGCAAAGAGGAAGGAGAGTCAGTATTCTCCTAGTTCTAGAAAGAAGCGTGAGGGCTTCAGTTCACGATTCTCCACTACTTCCTAGCCATTCAGGCCGTGGATGATCGTAGTTGCTTCTGGCCAGTTTGGGTAGATGGTGTGCTACCACGCGCAACACTCGACATATGAGGAGTGGATTGCCCCCAAAGACAGTGGATCCTTGTGGTTTCGGACAAAGACAAATTTCCCAGCTTAGGCTGTGAGGGACAGAGAGGATACAAAAGATTAGTTCTCAGGAGCCGCACGGCACCTCTCGTTATACATGGGTAGGCCAGAGGCCAAGTTAAGGGCGCAGGCGCAGGACGAGGCCCACAGCAGTGGACGCGTGGGTTCAAGTGGCGGTCTACGCCATCACACCACCGCTGAGTCACCAACAAGCCGCTATACAGTGGTACGGTCATCTCGCCTACGGGCAAGAGTGTTATTTGGATTCCTCAAAAGGCCGATCTCATTCATCATACATCACCAGGATGCAGTCGACTTGTGAGGCCGAGGCCTCGAGACTCAGATGTGGTGCCCTCCCTCAGTGATTGGGGCGCAGGATGCAGATGATATGTCTCGCCGGCGAAGTTAGAGATCTCGGATTCTACTACTGACCCGAGGGTCATGACATGTCGTAGTTTGATCGCCATCCTCGGGATGATCAGCCGGACAAATTACAGTGGTCGTCATCAATCAGGAGCGGTGAAGGGTTACCGCCACACGCAGGACGCACTCGTGTTGTATCAAGGACAAACATGATATTTCGCCTGCATAGCGCGGTACGAGTCCAGTGTCGCATACTGGCAGTTGGCTAAGAAGCGCTTCCACCCTGTATGACGAGGTGAGACCTGACTTTAGATCTACTCCCTGCTGGGGCCTCGCGAGTAGCGAGGATGTTTTTCTCTCGGGATGAGCTACCAGATTGTCCCACGAAGGGTTGTAGACTTCCCAGACGAAGTTTACACTGCATTTCGCCGATCTCTATGACTCTCGCACAGATATGCCCGCCGAGCTGCAGTGAACTCGTGAGTCCAGCCTACAAGAGTTAATGGACGAGGGTTCATTGGGACATAGCACTTCACCACGGGCCTCCTGCCTGCTTGCGAAGAAGAAGGACAAGACCCTTCGACCGTACTGGATTACGTGCGCTGAACAGGTTACGATCAAGAACTCCAGACTCCACTGGCCGAGAGATCGACGCCGATTTGCTTGACGCCGAGGAGCGCGAGTCTACTCTAAGATAGACCTTCGCACTGGTTACCATCAGTTGAGGGTTAGGGAGATAGATATCCCTAAGACAACGTTTAGGACACGGTATGGGCACTTTGAGTTTACAGTGATGCCCTTTGGCTTGACAAATGCGCCAGCAGCATTCATGAACCTCATGCATAGGGTATTCCAACCCTATTTAGATTAGTTTGTCGTAGTCTCGTGGATATATTTGATCTACTCCTACCGAGTAGGAGCATGAGGATCATTTGAGGATTGTTTTACAGTTGCTGAGAGACCATCAGTTATACGCCAAGTTCAGTGAAGTGCAGTTTTCGCTAATGAGGCGAGATTTTCACATGTGGTGATGACGACGGTCGCGACCCCGAGAAGGTCGAGGCCATGATGAGTCGAGAGCCGGCTACCGAGATACGGCTGATCACCGGGTACTATAGGAGATTCATCGAGAATTTCTCCCACATGATCCCCGATCGAGATCGACCTCCCAAGGAGGTCAAGTTTGATCGGGACGATCGACGCAAGGAGCAAGGCATTCCAGAGTCAAGAGGAGGCTTACTTAAGCTCCTATCTTGATAGTCCCATACAGGGGACAGGGGTACACAATGTATTGTGATGCCTCGAGGGCCGAACTAGGATGTGTTTTGATGCACCAGAGGGTAAAGAGCTGGTCTCGCTACCAAGAATCATGACCCGACTACCCCACACACCGACAATGAGTCAAGCAGTGAGCCCGCCTCTAAGATTCGCGCCACTACTTATATGGTGAGCGCTTCAGGTGTACTCGACCACAAAAGTCCGGCATATTTTCACGCACCGACCTCAATATGAGGCAACGTTGCATGGATGGAGTTCCTGTGAGGAATAGACTTCACTTTATTACCATACCGGGCAAATGTGGTGGCCGATGCACCTACCTAAGTCACAGGAGCATCGGGCTAGCATATTCCCGAGTGGCGGATGCTCGAGATTGTGGGATGTCGCTTACGCGACCGCGGAGCAGATTTAGGTACGCTGGGAGCTTAAGAGGCTACACCGCCTCTATCGAGCAGAGCGACAGTCCCGGTGATAGGACGCGAGGTAGTCCATCGTGGACTCGCATCACAGTACGTGATTTAGGGACGACCATCCACGTATGGTGTCTTCAGATAGAGGATCGTAGTGGTTCCCCGTCGACCGACGGAGAGAGAGACTCAAGGAGTTTCACCGCTCGATTCGCCATCCATCCGTGTGGCAACGAAGATGTACCAGATCTTCGCCGCCAAGACACGAGCGAATGAAGAGACACGTAGGGGGATTCTGTTCACGATGTCTCATGTGTCAAGAGTGTTAAGGTTGAGCACCGTGGGCCAAGAGAGCTACTCGTACCATCGCGAGGTGTAATGGCGAAGTGGGAGCACATCACGATGGATTTTGTGACCCACTTGCCATGGACACTGCAATGACATGACGCGATATGGGTGATAGTAGATCGGCTCATGAAGTCGGCACCTTTTTTAGCTGTGCGGATGACCTTCACATTGGAGAGATTCTTTCTGGCCAGACATTCAAGAGATAGTCCTACTGGCTACTGAATACCAAGATCCATATGGTTCGGATAGAGACCTCGAGGTTTACTGCACTTTCGCAGTTTCCAAAAGGCTATGGGCACACTACCGACCATGAGTACACTCTTCCACCCACGCATAAACGGTAAGTCGAGAGACCATACAGTGTTGGGAGACATGCCGCGAGCACGCTGGCCCCGGATCATAAGGGTAGTCAGAAAGAAAGATTTGCCTTAGTGGAATCTCGCCTCACAACAATAGTCATCAAAGCGTGCATACGCATGGCACCATATGAGGCATTAGGCCGGAGGCCAAGCAGACCATCGATATGTCGACCGAGGCGTGGGAGAGAGCTCTATCATCGGGTTCCGATTTGATTGTAGACACCCGAGAAGGCGAGCTGGATACGATAACGCCTTCACTCGCCGTGAGCCACCGTACAGCTATGTTGATGTGCGACGCCGAGCCTTAGAGTTCGAGGTCGGGTGATCACGCCTTCAAGGTGATGCCTAAGCAGAGCGTCGTTCAAGAAGTTTGCGGAAAGCCAACGCAGAGGTTCACAGCCCTTCGAGATAATGAGAGGGCAGGGCACTCGGTAATGTACCCGTTGGCTTTACCGCCTAGCATGTTAAGTGTCCACAAGGTATTTCACGTCTCCATGCTCCGGAGGTATACTTTAGATCCAGCTCATGTAGTGGATTGGGGAGAGATTGAGGTTGACACGGATGAGACCTTCGAGGAGGGACCGGTGTGCATTATGGATAGCCGGGATCAGGTTTTGCGACGCAAGACCGTGAGGTGGTTAGTGGAGGGAAAGCAGCGGCAAAGACCGTATGGATGAGTCAATGTGGGAGCATGAGGACACGCGTGCCACCTATCCCTTCTTGTTTTAGGGACGAAGGCACGTGGGTTTAGTCGCTTAATACTTAAATGACTAATTTACATGCATGGTATAGTGCACGTTGCATATGCATGTGATTCGTAGTGATTGTACAAAATTTCGGGACGAAATTCCTTTTAAGGAGGGGAGAATGTAAGACTCGGGAAAATTCCAATTTTCTAAAAAAGGGCAAAATGGTCATTTCGATCAAAATCCGAAATTTTTCTAGATCTCGGATGACAAAACAGACTTCACCGTTGAATCAAGTCACGAAATCTAGCTACCATCGCCGACTTCGCTGAATTCCGGCATACGTAATTTCACGCCGCTTGAGGCAATCGGTGTCGTGGTGTCGTAAAACGGGTTTCGAGATGATGATGTGACAAAAGTCACCTACTACATGTATTCATGTGGACACATGTTGCATGATTAGAGATGACGTGGAAATGAATCTCATTTTAGACACGCGTTAATAAAGTAATCAAGAAAAGGGACATCGGGAATTATCGGTGCGTTAATGAGAATAAGACAAAACTTGAATAGTCATTTCTCTCAAAACAAAAGAGCAAAACGCAAAGTACTTAACAAAAAGCCAAGAATGAGCTGGGTTTCAGTTTTAGAGAGAGAGAGAGTCTCTTCTCTCAGATTTACTACCGCTCGACCGCTTCGTCGACTGAGCAAGAAACAAAGTAGATCTACTCGGCGAGGGCTACGCCAGTGGACACCTATTCGGCGAGCCCGACAACTACGCTATGTGAGTGATATTTTCCTACTAAGGTTATTCTTCGCTAAGAGCCATGTAAATTGTTAAGGATGTTTTCTGAGGCTTGATTAGCCGTGTTTTTGTGTCTCAAAGCATTTGAACCGAAAGCGGAGAAAATCCCTCATCGTTGTACGTAAACAAAGGCTAACCCGTTGTTTCACTGCCTACGTGAATAGTGATGTGATTTTTGCGCGATTTTTGAATACGATTTACGACGCTGGAAACGATTCTCCAAAATGAATTGCTTATGTTTGTTAATTAGCCCATGCGAGCTAATTTTTGGTGTTATCGAATGTGAATTTGCATAACATTATTTATGTGGATTAATTATGTTAGTATATACATGTTTTAGTATATTAGCATGAGTTTGTGAAATGATTTGCATCACGCATTCCATATGCATTGGGCACCCTAGAATATTGGGGAGGAGTGTAATGGTCATGAAATTGAAAAGAAAAATGAAAATGTTTGTGGAAAGGAATTTCATGAAGATTTTCCGAAGAATTGCCTTAAGTCATCCAAATGTATCACTGCATTTAGGATCATGATCAAGCTTTAGCGTTATCCGAAGAATTCGCCTGAGGGTAGTCCAATATTTTACCGAAATCCGAGAATAAGCTTCAAGAACAAAAAACTTTTGTTTTGAAAATGATATTTTACTCGCATTTGGCTTAGGCATATGTGAGAGAGCTTCCAGGAGGACTCCTGACATGGGATTACTATGTAGACATTCGAGTAGGTTCATGTAATTGCTCGATGTGATTGTTTGCCATGACATGTGTACTTAGGGTGGGGAGTAACCTCAGAACACCTGTAAATATACCCTAGCGCTGACTCGTTTAGGTATATTATAAAACTAAATAGGAATTTTCTGGAAAATAAAACTAAACCCCGAATTAATAATAAAGTTTAAGGGTAAAGTGGTCTTTACCATCAGATGCTAAAAGGCATAAATCAAGAAGTTTATATGCCATTATGAGATTTGAGAGTTTGGAATAGAAATAAGAGAGAACAGGGGACCAAGGATGCAATTAGGAGAAACTTAAAATAAAATGGTTTTGACTTGGCCAAACATGGCCTTAACTCAAAAATATGGGATAAGAAGAATTGGTCTCTCAAAAATGAGAGACCAAACCGTAGAGAGAGAGGAGAAGAGGAAAAGAGAGAAGAAGAGGAAGAGGAAGAGAGGAAGAGAAGAAGAAGAGAAGAGGAAGAAGATGGAGGAGCAAAAAGGTATGGAACTATGACTATTAACATGAATACATGTTTTGGGTTGTATGGAACAACCTTGGATAAGGATTTAATTGATTTTTCTAGGGTTTCATCCTAACCTTAAAATTATGGAAAGTATGGTTGGTAAAACCTTAAATAGCACAAGAAAAGTATAGAATCCTCCATTTGAGGTTGGATTCATGGTTTAATTGTAAGTAATTGAGTTCGGGTTTAGAACAAACCCTAATTAACCTTTATGTTTGGTTTGTGTAAGGGCCTGGCAACCCATATTAGAGTTGTTTCAAGAAATTACGAAAGTTTTGGAAAGAAAGATAAGTATCAAAGAGGAATCGAATAGAAGCAGGTTACTGTGAGGAACAAGAAATGACGATGTGTGTATGAAGTATAGAGTTGGTCTGGGGATGGAAAAATATGGAAAATGGGAGAAAAACACACATTCCGGGCATTTCTGGGGACATGTACTGCACATTGACATGTACCTGTTCACCCTTCCAAATCGAACATGTACCTAAGACATGTGCGAACATGCGTACACCCCGCTTTATTTTGACCCGCCTTATTTTAGCCATAACTTGCTCATTTATTATCCGATTTGAGTGATTCAAGTGGCTAATTAAAATAGCCTTCAAGGAAAACCAAACATACAGAAATAGAAATCGTCAAATTATGACTCTAAGTTGCCCAAAAATTCACTCAAAGTGGGGCCATGTTCAAGCCCACTCCGGTTTCGCTTTGAACATAGAGCAAATTCCGGTGTCTAGGTTATATCTTGAGTTTCTGCGTTCTAATTGGGTGATTCCGTTGAGAAGAACCCTAGCACCTTACCTTCAAAGTAGCAAGGCCAAAGTGTCAAATGTAAAGTTAAGATCCCCAAAAATGACAAAATACGGTGGCTGCCGCTGTTGCCGCAGTGCTGCGAAGGTTGATTTTCACACGGGCCGCACTTGCATACTCCCTTCAGCCAGATCAATATGGGTATTCTTGGACTCTATGGAAATCTAATTGAGTCTAGAATCTAACCATATGCTATTTAATGGCATTTGGTGCCTATATCTTATCTGAAAACTGAGTTGTTGTACCAAGTGTACTAATCGCTTGGTTAAAGTTAAATGAAATACATGGTAAGAAAGGATATAGATATGAACAAGAAATAGAAATATATGTAGATTTGATATGTAAAAGAGTATAGGTAAGAAAAGTACCTACGGGAATCAAAGGAAGAGTCTCTGCTCGTACTTACTGGAGATAGACATTGACAACATACAAGTATATAGAAATGTATATGTGTGGATATGTCAAAAGATATGATAAGTATATGTCAAAAGATATGATAGGTATATGTCATAAGATATGATAGGTATAAGTCATAAGATATGATAAGATATGATAGGATATGTCATAAGATATGATAGTCTAAAGTACAAGAATGATAGGCACATATGAATATAAGATTATATGATGTGAATATGTGATTGTCATACATAAACAAATGGATGGAACATGAAAGAAATATAGAAAGTATATGAATAGATAAAGACATGACAGGAATACGTAAATGATATGAATATATGAGAGACATACCGAAAGGAATAAGATGGAACATGCTAGGAACACATGATAGAAAGGCATAAATGATAAGAACGATAGAGATAAGCAAAAGATGACAAAACATAGGAATGAGTACATGTACACGAATGATAGGTACATATATGAATATATGAATGAGTAAAAGCATACATGATAGAAATATAGAAAGTACATGAATAGCTAAATCAAGATAGAAACGCATAAAGAGATATGAATATAGAAAGCTATATATGAATATATAAATACAAGAGTGCATAGATGCATTCATGATATATGATAGACAAAACTAAATGATAGCAAAAGATATGAATATATGTATTATGGAGATATATGAGAACCGTAATATGAATCTACACATATGAGAACGAATACAGAGTAAAGTAATGATAGTATATATTGCATACAATTGCGATATCACAGTTATTCATGCTTATGAGATATGTACGTTAAAAATGCAATAAAGCCATCGTCTCAACTGGCAGAGGGATAGAGGCAGGGGCATGCCTATGTGGAAGATACAATCGTCAGTAAACAGATACACAGACATATCGAGGCCCCGTTTGGTCGATGACATAGATCCCGTTTTTTTGATCGAAGCGCCTCAAGGGTCACCACACAGGACCTAGATCAACGGCTCGCACAAAGATAGTACCTTCGCATAGATAGCATAAGACATAGGTCATCGCCTCGTATAGATCGATACCTTCAGTATTAACAGACAGAGATCATCAGTTCAGATGCTGATAGTACTGTGCACACCCAAGTATTTTTAATCCGCTTTGCTGTATTTGGCAGCATGAATATAAAAGAAAAGGAAAAGTATACACAAAGGAAATGTATATGGAGAGTATATGATATGATATGATATGAGAAGTATAGCCTGCTACGCTACTAAAAAGATGTATTGAAGCATAAGAACGAAGTACAAAAGATAACTTGGATATGAAAATAAGTATATAAACACAAGAAAAGTACGTAAAGTATACAAAAGCACAAAGTATATGATAGATAGAATAAGAACGCATAAATGTATATGAAGTATACATAGTACAAGTATGAAATGAAGAATGAAATGTATAACAGAAAACAAGATATGAAATGAACAAAGACATGAATATAGAAATATGAAACCACAAATGCAAAGTATATGATAAGACAAGATCATATAAAAAATATATGATAAAACAATATGTAAGAAATGATATATGTAATGTAAGTTATATCGCAACAAATCATAGAACCCAGCATAGAAAAGACATAGACTAGAGACACGACATGTAACCGAAAAAGAATAGGGAACATTGAAAAGACATATGACAAGCATGAAAGATGAACACATGTCAAGTATAGGAATATGCAAAGTATAGAAATAGGAATACAAGAAAAGCATAGATAGAGATAAAGCAAAGAAATAGAATATGTAATGTAGCATCGACATACAAATGTAAAATGTAGAGATGATAAGTAATTAAAGTATAGAAATATGTATAGATATATGAAATGCATATGTATAAGCTCAGGATAGCCGCCATCGGGGTCATTCCATGCTTATGTCCCACTCGTTGAAAGCTTAGCACGTATGCTCAATCCGTAGGTACCAAGAGGCTAGAGTGACGTGACATTCCACATCGAAGAAGCAGTCGACTGTTGTAGATAGTGCTCACCAAATACGCCCAAGCACTTCGATGTTTTCGTAATAGAAATTGTACATGTATAAGTAAACGGGACTTTGTATATGTGTATAGATTGTTATGACACTACACTCCTATGCAGTTCTTTTGGTATATGTAAATGATTTTTGTTATTATAGAAATTGTTTGTATACTACAGGTACAGGTACAACTCTTGAGAAAGAACATGTCAATGAGAGTCCCAGTATACAGTATATAGTATAGTATAGATAGTATCACGCCCGACTTCTCGGTTCTGATTCTAATCTAAGCTCTGACCGGATCCCGAGGCTGACATAACCCATGTAGGAAATTATCACTACCGGGCTTTGCCCACCCCCGTCGATCACTATTTCCTGTGTCTGTGGAGTGTAGCCAGGAGGACGACGCCACTAGAGGCCGTTTAGAAGAAAGCCGGGTCGTGGGCTTTGGCATTGTCATTTTGTATAACATGTACTAGAAATTGTACATTTTAATATATGTTTGGTAAAGAGTAATTTATTAACTCTTGAACTATTGTATATAGTTGATGTATTTTGTGAGTATTAATGCAAGGGCCCAAGTGGTCATTATTTTACTCGCATGTGGACCCTGTGTGGTCATTGTAAATTGTTGGACAGGTTTTGTACCTTGGGTAGAGCTCCCGTATAAAGGTGCCTCGGCTCGATTTTCATGAGTGGTGCTCAAGCTACCCGACATCCACGAGTATTCCGGGCGGCCGACGGTTGTCACTGACCCCTACTGGCAGCCACATCTGAACTACGGCAAGTTACTCTCATACCAAGATTGATAATAAAAGACTATATATCTTTAAGCCACAAACAAACTTTCAAGAATCAATAACAATTATGCATTTAAAACTTCAGCAAGATAAGAAAGATGAAATCCTTGAAAAACTAAAATAGAAATGTAAGACCTAAGAAAATTCCAATTTTCTGAAAAAGGGCAAAATGATAATTTCGGTCAAAATCCAAATTTTCTAGATCTTGACGATTTAAACTGGACTTCACTGCCGTAATCGCCTCGAATCTAACTACCACGAATTTCGCTCTAATTCCGAGATCGCAGGAATTTCACGCTGAGGCACCAAGAGTCGAGTGCGTGAAAACGGCCGTGAAAGACATGTGATGCGATAAAAGTCACCTACTACTACTTACTCATGTACACATGTTGCATGATTGTTTAGGATGAGATTTAATGGCCTAGATCAGGCGTTGTCAAAAAATCAAGACAAAAGTGACATGGAAGGAATTATGAATGTTAATGAGAATAAGACAAAAGCAAATAGGTCTTTCCATTTTGAAAGCAAAATCGTGGCAAAGGAGGCGCTTGGCTGAGATTTGCGATTCTAGAGAGAGAAAGAGTGCCTTCTCTTTAGATTTCCCACCTTCAAACCACGGCTCGACTGAGCGTTTAAAATCGACGACGCCATGGCGGCTACGATGATTCCCCGATTTGTTGGAGTTCCGACAACTCCAAGAGGTAGGGATCTTTTCCTACTTGTGTTATTCTTTGGCTAAGAGCCATGTAAATGGTTAGGGATATTCTGAGGCTTGATTTAGCCGTAATTTTGGTCTCAAAACATTTTAACCAAGTGGAGAAAATCTTTAGTTTAGGGTCGTGAATCATCAGCCAACCCGAGGGTTTCACCTGCTCACATGATTGGTGAATTTTTATGTTGAGTGGATTCCAAATGAATTAGCTGATTGGTAAATTAAATTTCATGAGCTAATTTTTGCAAGTTATTGATCGAGAATCGAATAATATGAATTATGGGAATTAATTGTGTTAATACATGCATGTAAATATATTAGCATGAATGGCTTGGAATTGGTGTGAGAATTAATATGTTAATGCATGTAATTAAATGTGTTAACATGATGGAATTATATAAAAATATAATCAGGTGTAAGCCATTGAAATGAATTGTGATTAGCTCAAGTGAGCTAATTTCATGTTATCGATGAATTAAAATAACATGTGGCATGTATGTAAATTTTGTTAATATATGTGTGAATGATATATTGGCATGTGGTTCGAGAATGACATAATGCATTTCATATGCAATCTAACCTGAAGAAAATTACAAAGTGTGAGCACGTGATAAACAAATAAAAATGATGTTTTTCTCGCCGCTTAGCATGGGCAGGAGTCTGAGGACTCGAGACACGGATCGGGTATGTAGATATTCAAGTAGGATCATGTACGGTTGAGTGTGTGTTTATGTTGATCATTGTACGTACTTAGGTGGGGGAGTAACCCATGTAAGAGATTTTACTACTAGGCATTGCTCACCCTATCGAGGAATATTATTTCTCAGTACAGGAGGACGGGAAGGCGGCACTGTCAGAGGTCGTTTTTGAGAAGAAAGTTCCACATGTGGCTTTGACATGATTATGTAAAACATGTATGGATTCTAATTAATATATATTTGTATTAAGAGTGATGTAACTTCGAACTATCGGGTATATAGTTGATAGGTAATTTTGTGAGTATCGATGTAATGGGCCCAAGTGGCCATTTTTACTCATTTTAAATTAATAAAAGGCGTAATAAAACGCGCACAAGTAAGTAAAATTCGTGATAGCAAGCACTGGGTTAGAGCTCCCTATATAAAGGAGACTCATTCGATTTTCGTGAGTGGTGTCGTTACCCGAATGGCCCACGAGTATTCCGCGGGTTAACGGGTTGTCAACGGACCCCCGGGAAATGGGGCGTCATAAGAAAACTTAAAAACAAAAATATACTTGATGATAATAACCTTACATTTAAACTTATTGGAAAATAATACTGAAGAAGCTTACTATCAAGAAGAAAATTTTAGTGAAATATTTTATTATAAGTTAAATAATATAGAAAATCCAACCTATGAAGACAATAGAATAGGAAATATAGACTATGATAATAATGGAGACTTTGAAAACCTAGATAATGAGTAAAGTAACAATAAAAGAACTAGTGATAAAAACCATGGATAAATACATAGAAAGTATGTGACGCCCCAAATCCCGGGGGTTTGTTGACAACCCGTCAACTCAGCGGAAGATTCATGGATGTCGGGTAACCCGACACCACACCATTGAGTCCTATTTTCTCGGGACCCAGGATTTAACGAAAATCAACAGCTTCTTGCATTTTGTTCTCTACCTAAAAATACAACCTCGTGCAATTACATGACAACCCGTCCTAATATTATACAATGACCACATCGCCCACATACGATAAAATGGCCACATAGGGCCCATTTACCCATACTCAAACACATAAGCACATGACTATAGGTCCATAGTCCATAAGAGTTTAAATTTACACCACTCTTATACAAAACATATATTAAAATTAAGAATTCTAATACATGTTTTACAAAATATAAATCAAAGCCACAATCCAACTTTCTTCTCATTATCAGCCTCTAGTGAGCGCCATCTCCTCAAGACATCCGTCGCACTGAAGGGGGGGTCCCACGATCGGGCAGAAAGCAATGCCCAAGAGTGAACTCACAAGGGCTACTCCCACCTAAGTGCACGGCAATGGTCATGCCACAAGCACATTCCAATCACGATTATGTCAATCCTAGAATGGAATCATACGACATTTAATGAGATGCTACTTCCTCATGATCCCCTGCACCAAGTCCTCACCGACTTCTCTCAACATGCAATATGCCATGTATGAAAAAAATCTTCAAAACAAAGATATTTGTTTTATTTGTGGACAACCCTCCGATATTAATTAGTGGACATATCTCGATAATTTACTTGGTGGACAATCCTCCGACATAATAGTGACATACCCGATAATATATCAGGTGGGACAACCCTCCGATATATAATAGTGGATATACTTCGATAAAACCGCTTTATTCAAAAACCATGTTAGGCAACCTCCGATCATTCATGTGACCTTTTAGGACTTTGTCCCTAGACCAAACCAACATCAACACCAAACACAATGTTGATTTTTCCATGCACTCACACCCATTTCATGCGATGTACTTGAGCATAAATGCAATGCAATATGCCATTGCCTATCACCATGCTACATATATATGAGTGCTATATGTACATGCCTACTCATGCATTTCAACCCATGCATCAATTGGAAAGTTATATCAATGAACACATAAACCAAGTAATCATCACTATCCACGCCAACATATCAATACACGCCGCAGACATTGACATCATAAGTCATTACCACTGAGTAACGCATACTTAAAACTCTGTGCCTAATCGCGACATATCAAGTCCACAAGTAGCCTACAACAAGCCAAGCAATGACCTCAATCATACACAAACTCATGCATTTCCCCAAGCCTCATGGATAATTATGTCAACATGCATATAATCACCAACTAACATACACCAAATTCAATGTATTAGACCACACGCGTCATCACAACCAAGCAATTTGCACACTTGGTGCTATAATTAAAAATTTTCAGAAACTATGTGGGTACCAAATTCCATTCACAGGCATATGGCCAAATTCTAGACTCAAGGGGCTTTCCGTAGAGTCCAAGAACACACGACCGTAGTCTTGACGAGAGTTATGGCTGCTCCAAAGTCGAGGCCTCATATGAACAAGAACTTACGCTACACTGCCAGAGCCTACTACTTTTCGTCATTTTCGGACATAATATGAGTCAAAATTGCATTAAGTTATATATGGATGGATTCTAGACTCAAAGGGATTTCCATAGAGTCCAAGAACTCTCGAATCAGAGTTCGGACGAAATAGTTAGCGACCGCTCAAAGTCGAGGCTTCACGTGAACAAAGGACACGCTGAACCTTAAATGCAAGCCGTTCTCTAAACGCCATCCAAACAGCCCCTAAGGCTCAACCAAGACCAAAACGACTACAGATGGAAAATAACCCAAGTAGGAAGGTTCCCACTCTGAAGCATGAGCAACGGAATTGAGGAAATCCCCACAACATTTCCTCTCGAACCCGTTTTTTGACTTCAACCTTCCGCGCAAAACCTTAGCGAAACTTGGATTTTCTAGTATCCATGCGTAGCCCTTGCCGAGTACACCGACTTTAAGTCTTGGCCTGACGCGAGATGATCACCCGAGCTCTGTAGATCTTAAAGAGAAGTCAGAGTTTCTCTCTCTAACTTTTATTCTCCAAACACGAAATCTTCGACGAAACTCGGAGTGGTTGCCTGCACCCACGCGCAGCCCTCACGAGTAGACGAACTTAAATCTCGTTCGACCTGATTCCGACCAATCTCGATTCAGAGATCATGCGAGAGAAGGAGTTTTCTATATTTCTCTCTCTAATTCACTACCAAAATGGGAGAAAAATGTGATTTTCTTCCCTTTTTGTTTTTCATTTAAGTTTAAGTTGGACGCGGGGCCCACTTTTCTACACGCGTCCATGACCTCTCCGGGTTTATTTCTATCCCGAAACAAAATTTTTTTTTTCAATTCAATTCATTTTGGGTTCCAACTTAACCCAGCTTATTTTTACGACTTTGAGATTCTCAGAAAATCTCGTCCTGAAATTCACGGCAACTCACCACCGTAAACTCGTAAAATTCCTCGATCGTCTCTCGTGACCCGACGAAATTTTTTCTGCGCCATTGATTTCATGAGACAAATTTAACTAAGACAAACCAAGCCATTATCCGAGATTCGTAGAATTTTCTGCGCTTTCCCGAACCATTCTAACAATTTATTATTATTATTATCATTTTGCCATTTTTGAAAAATTTTAATTTTCCCGGGTTTTACAAAGTAAACCACAAACAAATCAAGAATTCAATAGTTGAAAAATACAAAACATAAAAAATACTATAGACTAGATGAAAATGGAATGTCTAGAAATCAATGTATCATTAAGTAATATTAAACATATATATATATATATATATATATATATATATATATATAGAACTTTACCGACGTAAGAATCCTCAAGGTAATAGAAAATTATATATAATGAATACCTACCAATAAAAAAATATATATATATATATATATATAGAATCTCATCGAATGAAGAATCCTCAAGGTAATAGAAAATTATATATAATGAATACCTACCAATAAAAATTCATATAGACCCGAGTATGATACGAGAAATTGTTGGAAAAATTAAAAACCCTAATGAAGGATGGTCATCCAATAATTAAAACCTTAATAAAAAGAGAAATAAAAAATTTAAATTAAAGAAAAAGACAATATAAAAATTATGGATTCAACAAAGTATGGTAAAAATTTATAGTTGAAAGAATCAAGCCAATAAATAAATCATATATTGGATCCCGTTAAAGAAAAAGTCCAAGCTTTAGAAAAATCATACAAAATGGAATCTATAAAAATAGAAACGTTATTGAAAGAAATATTAAAAGTAGTAAAAAGAACGGATAATAAATTGGAAAGAATTGAAGACAAATTAAATAAGTTAGAACACATAATGGTAAATATAGAAATACAACAAAATACTCTTATAAGTATAGGAAAAGACCCAAAATACGTTAAAGGAACTATGGGAAAAATAGTAAAACAAATAATATTTAGAAATTATCCAGAAAGGACAATAAAAAAGGAAGATATTGAAAAAGGAAGCCTAAATGAAAAATTGTTAGAACAATATTTAGAGTTAGAAAGAAAAAGAAAAATAAAAGAAGGAAAACAAGTAATAGAAAAAGAAACCATGGAAGGTATAAAAATAAATGAGCAAAATCAGTGAAAGTGAAATAGAAGACATAATGATAGAAATACAGAGAATGAATCTAAATGAAATAAAAAATGTTAATCTTGGAGGACATATAGGAGGACCAAGTAGAATAAAAGAAGAATATTCTGAAACATTTGGAAAGTAATACAAAATACCTAAATATGAACCAAAAGAAACAAAGATAGAACAATTAGGAAATACATGGGTATACTTAGATATAGATTGCCTAAAAGATATTAGGACATCACTAAATAAATGGTTACAAGTAATGACTTTATACTTTATAACACAAGGAACAAATTCGGATAATAATACTAAAACTCAGATATTGATAGGAACATTGACAAGATGTGTTAGAAAATGGTGGGAAAGATTATCAACCCCTAGTTTTAATGTAATTGCAAATAACACCACTGAAGCCTTTGAAAGTAGCCTATTTGAAGGAGTAGATACTATTATTATATATGTAGGAAATGAATTTTTAAGAGAAAAATGGATGACAAATAGTATAGAGCAGAGAAAAAAGGAAATAAGAGAAGCTAGGAACAAATTGGCTCAATTACGGATATGCCAAATGAGAGAAATATATGAATATACATGTGAGCTTAGCAAATGGTATTATGAGGCGTTTGACAGTAATGTTAATATGACAATCTTAGCCAATACATACTATGAGAAATTACCAGAAAAATGGAGTAATTACTTCAAAGAAGAATTTGATCAAGTTAGAAAAGATGATGCTGATAGCCTAAGAGCAAGGATAGAATTCTTAAAGAAAATATTAGCAGAATTATATACCCAAAGATACATCATAAAAGGAGCAAGAATGGCAAAAACATATTTTATGAGCAAGAAACAGACAACATCCTTAAAAATGGGGGGGTGTAAGAAAGATAAGAAAAGAAAATAAGAAAACAAATAGGAAAACTACGAAAAAATTTATAAAATATAAAAGATTTAGAAAAGAATGGAGAAAACCATTCAAAAAATATTACAAGAAAATATTTAATTAAAAAAGAAGGAATGTTACACAAAATACACCTAGAGACAAAGTAAATGCAAATGTTGCAAATGTGGAGAGTTACACTACAAAAAAACCTCCATTTAGAGATGGACAATTCCTTCTCTAATCCGTTTGGAAACAGAATTCTAGACGGATTAGAGACGGAATTTTTGGCCTTAAAACACTGGTATGTGATTCCTTCCGTCTCTAACCCGTCTCTGATCAGAGACGGAAAGATTCCGTCTGTAATTAGAGACAAATTTTCCTTCTCTAAATAGAGACGAATTTTGTTCCGTCTCTGATCAGAGACCGAATAAGCCCGTGTCTAATCACATATCGAAATAATCTGTCTCTAATCGGACATAGAATTTTCGGTCTCAAATCCCGTTTCTAATTAGAGAAGGATTAATTCCGTCTCTGATTAGAGACCGAAACATTCTGTCTCTAATCAGAGACTAAGTTTTTATGTCTCAGATTAGAGACCAAAATTTTCCTTCTCTGAAGCCTTCTTAGATCTAAGATGGAAAAATTCCGTCTTTATTTCTAATCAGAGACGGAAAAATGTGTCTCTATTATGTCTATATATACTAATATTTTTTGCTAATATGTCTTGAATTTTCACACTGATCTTGTTGTCATTCAAAGCCAATTATATGCAACCATTAAGATGTAGTTTAGTAGTTAAATTAATAGATATCATTAAATAAATTGAAATACACAATACTTTTAATTAATTATAAAATCAATAGTATTCTTAAATAACAAAATGGTAATATTAGTGTCAAATATAGCTATTGATCATTGTCACCAGTCGGTTACTAAGGGGTACCGTGGAAAAAAAGCGACCAACTGTGCTTTCATCTGCTCTTGCATCTCTTGGAATTTTTTGTCATGCTCCTGCATTTGTCTCTGCATCTCCTCCTGCATTTTTTGGTTTTGCTCCTGTATTTTTTCATTTTGCTCCTGCATTTTTTGGTGCTGGTCCTGCAAATCCTTAAACTGATCACGTAACAACTTATTCTCTTCCTGCACATGCTGCAATTGATCCTCTAACTCATGGCTATGACCTGTCACAGGTGAAGTGCCACTAAAAGAGGCAATGCTACAATATGTTGATATTTCAGAGCCAATACCGTATAGTCTCCCGATTTCTTCCACCCTCGACATCGATTTTTTTCATTGTCATCAATCGACAGGTCTCTGACGACCCTCCTCCTGTCAGGGACATTTCCTCCCAGTCGCATGAAATCATCTTGCACTTAACAACACATCACATTAGGAATTTATAAATTTAGTAATGAAAGAATTAACTATTAAATATAATAAAACATTAAATTTTAATTAAGATGCTAACATTCAAAGCTGCTTTCTTATTGGACGAATGAGCCATCACTCCTTTTAGTATGATTGCAACAAATAACTCGTGAGTATATACAGTTTTTCCCAAACTTTGTTCCTATGAGTTCAAAATAAAAAATGTATATAATGTGATCACACAATTAAAATATTATTGTAACAAATTTTCTTATCGTAAAAACCTAACCATGCGTTTGGCATGTGAAGAATGTGTTATAGATCCTCCGGTATGAGTGGCAAGTTCACCACATTTATTTAGCTGTTTTGTCTTGCTCTTTGCTATGTACTGAAGCTTATCAATCCATCATTCCACGCCTAAATATCATCGAAACATAGCTCTGCCCGTTTACGTCTAATATCCAAAATGAAACTTTTGTACCTAATAGTTGCCTGTTTCACCTAAAGATTCCTAACTATGCCACTTATTTTTTGATCCCATTTTAGATATTTCTATAAATTTGAAAAAAAAACAAATAGTTAATACAAACTCATTTTATATTTTAAAAACTAAAATATATTTGAAAGAAATATTGCCTTCAAATCCTCAAAATACAAATCCTGCGGCACGTTTCCAAGATACCGCCCTTGTAGCGAGCTTACCGAAGTCTTGGTGATCATTTGTGAGCATTTTTCGTGATGTAACAACCTATGATGAAAATTGTTTTCTTGTTAGTTTTAGTACTGAAAAGAGTTAATAATATACCTGTGAACATAGTTGTTAAATCGAGATTCGAATCGAGAATCGGAAATGCTTGATTAGTGAATCGAGAATCGAGAATTGAATCGTAAGATTCGTTTTACATTTTTAATAATAGTTAAAGTATATGTAATTTCATAAAATTCCTAAATTATAAGCTATTTAAATATTTGTTTAAATAATAAGCTTATAATATTTTCAAATAAAACATACAAAGCAGCCAACTGTCTAAAAATGATAAAGAAATTTATTTATTCACAATTAGATAAATGATAAAGTATTTTTATTTATAATTAAATAATTCTTTATTGTTTATCTACAAATAAATAATTCATTATTTATTTATTTATAAAAAGATAATTCATTATTATTTTTTTGAAAAAATAATTCATTATTTATTTATAAACAGATAATTTATTTTTATTTATTTAAAATAACGAATTTCTTATTAGATAAATCAAATATTTTAATTAATATAAAAACATATCATATAAATAAATATATTAAACACATTTTAATATATTATCTATCAATCACAAAGTACAAAAGCCATTGTGGCTATGCAAAAAAGTGGCTCCATCCTAGACACACACCAAACACACCCTCTTTTCCCTCTCTTTCTTCTTCTTCCATTCTTCTCCTTCTCGAGGATCACTTCTAGCCCTAATTCCGTTTTTTTTTCTTCTTTTTTTTTCCTTGATCTCCTTCGAGCCCTAACTATGGCAGTTTTTCTGTTTTTATTTTGCCAAAAACAAACATTTTGCTGAAAAAAACCCAGCTTAGGACTAGAAATTGGTTGTCGTCCGATGAAGAAGGAAGAAGAAGAAGAGGAAGAAGTAGAGAAGCAACAAATCACGCCTTTAGCATGGAGTTGTGTGGCCTAAAGAAAAAAAAAGATGGACGCATGATATTTTTCTGCATTGGTTCAATGCATGGTTTTCTTGAAGAAGATGGAAACTTGATAAAAAAACATACCTGAAGCCGAAAATTCCAGGTTTTTTTTTCTCCTTTTTTTTTCTTCTTAAAGTTCTGGTCTTCTTCTCCCTTTTTCGTTTCTTCTCATAAATTTGTAATACCAAATTGTTGGTCTTCTTCTCCCTTTTTCGTTTCTTCTAGTAAATTCGTAATACCAAAGGTTGCCGTTTCTTCCACATTAATTAATTTC
This sequence comes from Tetrastigma voinierianum, assembly GCA_016808115.1. Lineage (NCBI taxonomy): Eukaryota > Viridiplantae > Streptophyta > Magnoliopsida > Vitales > Vitaceae > Tetrastigma > Tetrastigma voinierianum. Next base: position 60,405 of record JAEQBH010000877.1, on the reverse strand, counting down.
ACAAATTTGGCTAAGTATTTTTTCGTGGTGATTCGCTTATTTTCGCGACTTTAATTTCTTGGTACCTTGAGAATCGGTATTAAATAGATTCCTGTGAATCGATTCGCGATTCAGCGATTCAGTCTTCCATTCATGCATATTTTCGATTCTTTGAAAGAGTTGGATCATTCACCCTCGAATCGTTAATCGATTCGTGAATTGTACGATTTTGATAACAGTGCCTGTAAAGGATATGGTACATAATATACCTGAGAAGCTTGCATTACAAGTATGAATGGTTCATACATATTAAACCTTCTACTTTGGTTGACTTCTAAGAGTAATTATTTTTCAGAACTAAGATGAGCAAAATTTTTACAGCCAAAATATGCAAGATATTAAACGAAAACATTAAAGGGGATCTAAACCAAGAACATCTAGCTTCATCTTGTGGACTCAAACCTCCAGCTTCACCTTATGGAAGTTCAACTACATTAAAATATCATCCCATCCCCATCGTATAGAATTCTTATTCTCATTCTTAAGAATCAATTCAAACACATAAATGAGTAGCTAGGATCAGGCGATTTCTCATCTCAATCAGTCCTTCCCAAAGTTGTAAACAAGTCCTAAAAGTTCATCAACACCCAATGCACTAGAGATAAATTCTACAAATTATAAAATAATCATACAAAAGTAATTTGGTAAATCTACAACATATTTGTTCTTTTTTTGTTTGAATTGGATATGTTAGCAAGAGGAAGAATATATTAATTAAAAGCCTATGCACCGAGATCCACAGGTTGCATACAAGTTTATGACAGAAGCTGGAACATATTATACAAGCTGCAAACCTACAAGTAATGTCTACAATTTCCTCAAACCAGAAACACTTCATATTAATCTGCAGGGTTGAATTCTTACCTTAGAAACATTGGGAAGCTTACAATGAAATAGATAGTATAAAACAAGGACCCAACTTTATACATGGTTGTCCACAAGATGCCTCTATTTGAAAACCATAACCATTTAAAATAAGGTAGATTACTGTGTAACACAGGCTGGGAAAAAAGATGCAAAGATGCAAAAACCATAACCATTTAAAATATGGATAGATTACTATTTAAAATATGGGTATTATTATTATTATTATAATAATAATAATAAAAAGAGTTCGGGTGGGTTAAAGACATTTGATCAGTGCCTAAGTAACTAGCAACAATTGATCCTCATCTAAATGGTTAACACAATCTAGAAGACTTTCAAAGCTACCATGAGTGTATTAAAGACATTTTTCAATAGGAAATTTTGGCATTCAGATTATTACTACTTGGGATAGCAACTGGGTGGGTACGGAACTGCTCCTATCCTCTCATCCCCTTTTCCGTGCTCCAGTCTAGAGGTGCAGAATTGTAGTTCCACTTCAAACCCATATCAAGATATCTAGGCAAAACTAAACACCTTTCCATATTGGTCTCTTTTCTCCAGTAGTTTTGTTGTCGTTGAGCAAACAGAACACCCTAAGCCCTTACAGGATAGAGCCTTCGAGATCATATTGCCCCTTATGTCTTAATGCAGGAATCTTAAGAAGACTGACTAATAAAATAGAGTTCTTTTTAGTTAAGTCATGCAATGTAGTTATGAATAATCCATCCAAATGAATTGGAATTAAACCAAATAAAATACAAACAGACAAACTTCCAGTCATTTCCTTATTATATAATTATATAAATTATCGTAACATCTCACCTATAATTATACAAATGACCTGTTTCACAAGATTGTTTATCAATTCAACTAAAAACCAAAGAAATATTTATTCAGTCAATTGGTCAAACAGAAAGAACCCATTGATTTATCAGCTCATATTTTCAGAAAAAGAATTTATCAGCCCGTCAAGTTTATCATTTTTCATCTCGTCCTAGGTGAAATCTTGTACCCATGAATAAATTCATTGCCTACCCATTTTGCGAAATCCCAAAATCTCTAAGTTTCATCCGAACTAGAGAATCAAGAAGAGAACAAATAAACACCAAAATGAACAAGCAAAGAACAGAAAATCAATTTTTTTACCTAAAATCTCTATTTGCAAAGAAGTGAATCTGGTTCTCAACATCACATTCTCCCCCATTATTATACTGATCAAATCAGAAAATTCAGGTGCCATGAAAGGGCAAACCAACCTTGTACGTGGGTTCTCTTCTCCGGCAAGAGACTAGGATAAGAGAGGAAATCATCACAACGCCAATAACCACTACAACAATGATAATAAGTTGACATCGTCGGAGACGGCACAAGACAGCAAGAAGGGAGGGGAAGGGTCTTCGTTGGCCGGCAGCGAGGCTGTGCTGCCCTTCTGGCCTCCTAAGGTTGTTATTGCCCTCACCAACAAAGAGAAGGAAGAACATTTCACGGCCATTAAAGGCTCCAAACCCTAATATTGAAAAGATTTAGCTTTGGTGTTAGAGAGGGTAGAAAGGTTACCTATTCCTAGATGGATAAACTGCTAGCTTTAGTGAGCTTCCCTCTAAATCTGCAATTGTCCCGGCTACTTCAGAAACTCCCTTTCTGTTCTCGCACATTAGAAGGATCCACATTGTAGAAGATTGAGAGAGAATGGGAGAGAGCAAAATGGTCTCTTAGTTTTTTTTAATGTGGAGATAAAAGATAAAATATGAATGGTACAGATTTCACCAAGTTCTTATCTCATTAACTTCAAATTTTTACTCTATTATAATAAAATATATTTATTAGAATATATTTATCATTTTTACCATATTAATTTTTATAGTTAATTTGTAAAATAAAATCCTAATCTCTTAATACCTATTAACTTAAAAAGTAAAAAAAATCTGAAACTTAATATTATATTGTAAATTTATAAATCATTGCCTTTATTATGATATAAATAAAAACATTTATATATTATAATTATCACTTTTATAATATTAATTTATAAAATAAAATCCTTGTCTCTTAGTACCTAATAACTTAAAAAGTAAAAAAAAATCTGAAACTTAATATTATTGTAAATTTATACACTTTACAATTACCAACAAATAAATTTTGTAGGTAATTAATTAACAAAAAATAATTTCAAAATATATCTATTTACCTACAAACCACCGTAGTAAGTAAACCAACGAAATAAAAATAAATATTTTTACCTACTAAATAGTTTTGTAGGTAGATATTAGTATGCAAATTGTAGGTAAGTTGTCACTAATATTATGCGCAAAAAATTGACGCCGTATTTACCGACCGACTAGTTTTGTAGATAAATATTAGTAGGTAAATTATCACTAATATCTCGCGCCAAAAATTGGTGCCATATTTACCAACTAAATAGCTTTGTAGGTAAATATTAGTAGGTAAATTGTCGGTATTTTGTAGCTAGGTAAATTGTTGAAACTTAATTCCCCCAAATTTTGTTGGTAATTTGTCGGTAAACCCCTATTTTTACCTGCAAATCGAACTTCGTTTCTTCTTCATAACATTATAAAAACATCACAAATTCATTAAAAAAAAGAAGATTGAAAATGGCTAAAAATCATCGCTTTTCTGCCTATCGATTCAAGTGCATTTAATTCGAAAAAGGAATCAAGGATTCTCGGAGGTTAAGGAGAAGCCGAGAAGATTGCTTTGAAAGAAAAATAAGTGAAAAGTAAAGATTCATTGATTGGGGGAGGAGAGGGTACGGGGTGTGAATCGTAAAAGAAGGCTGATTTCTAGGGCTTCTCACCTCTCTCTTCGCTTCCCTATTTTATTTGATTTCTTTCCCTATTCAAAGCTATCTCTCTGTCTTTTCCTTTTTTTTTTCCTTTTCAGACAAATGCAAGAGTGTCATTTTTTTTGTTTTAAGATGAGGTGTCTCTTAGCGGGCCTCAGACACTCCACATAAGGCACTTTTAAACCATATCACTAAAGGTGGTGATTCGGGTGAATAGGCTGGGTTGGGCCGGATCGAAATCGGACTGGGGAAAATTTGGCTCGATTTTTTTTGGGCCTAAATTATAGCGGTCCAAATCTAGGTGGGCTAGGCCAAATTGCCTTATAAAGGGAAAAAATTGGAGGGTGTGTCGAGCCACATCGTACTAACCCCAACCTGAGTCGCCACTCAGGTGATATTTTTCTTGACCAATAAATTAACTATCCAACCCGACTTAATCCGTGTGGAATCGAGCTAGCCTAGTAGCGCCAGCCTAATCAAGCAAATCTTACATACCACACCCCGATTAATCCTTATTCGATTCGGGATGGACCACAAGGGCAAAGTTCCCACCATGTCACGCCGCATTCTCGCATCACCGACCCGCATCTCCGCTGCTTTAGCTAGAGAGACCTCAACCATCTCACGATGTTCGATGGTTGTAGCCGTCATTTTTTTTTATTTAGAAATTAATAGTTCATTTGTTAGGAATTCCTTTCCATATTTATGCTTTCTTGTAAGAATGTAGTTGAAGTATTATGGTGGTAGAAATGATTATCTTTGTCTAATGAACGGTGATATTGGAAAAAAAAATATTTATTGCGCCTTCACAACAAAAGTTTTCGTTTTTGGTTGGGAAAAAAAAATCAATGGGATATCAAGGAGTAAATTATAAATTAGTCCCTCTGGTTTCGAATAATGAATTAATTAGTTTTCTCTATTTAAAAAACTAATTATTTAGTCTCTTGACTAATGTTTATCATACTTAATTTAATATTATTTTATTTCAAAAATATAATCTTTCTATTTTTTTTTTCTTATATATTTCTTTTCTTTTACTAGTTCTTAAAAAAAAAAATTGAAAAATATCAAAATGGACTAAATTACAAGTATATTTGGAACTAATTAATTGGGTTTTTTGGAAATAGAAGGAATTATGTTTTGAAAACTTAAAGGCCTAATTTATAATTTACTCGGAGCATCAATCAAGTTTAGAATTCTATAATTTTAAGAGTAGATTCCACTTGAACCATTTTAGCATTCATGAGGAAGGTGTGTCCTGTTATTTCTACCACCCTCTCTTGTTATTCTTTTCGACAACATATATATTATAGGACCGAAAGATAGATGGACAAATAGGATATTTTCTAAAACAAAACAAATATTAGGGAAAAAACCTAGATTGCTTTGAGGGATAAAGAGTTTTGAATTTTTAGTCTGCCACTTTTTTTTTTTTTTAAGAGGTGTGTGACGCCCCAAATCTCGAGGGTCATTTTTTTTTTTCGGCTATCGATTAACTCACACGACAGAGAAATCTCTCTGCGACAAAGCCTCGCCGTGGTGCGCGCCCAAGTCCTCCCGCTGGCGCGAGTAAATAGTCAGGTCGTGCCCCACGCCGGCGTCGTCGCCAAGCGCCCTCGTTCGCGCCGTACCCACATAGTTCTCTGGTCGCGCTCCATTTTCTTACCGCGGCGCGCCCGCATCGCATGCCAACCTCGCTGCGGCGCGCAAAGATCAAGCCGCGACATAGGAAATCCCATAACCTCAAATTCTCACTACGTAGAAATCTTTGTCAAGGAGAACAACTAGTGAAGTCTGTCAAGCGACAGAGAATTCCTCGACGAGACGGGACCATCAAGGCGCCGCATCGAGCGTACGTCATGGTCGCGCGTTTAATCTCGCGACGCTACTTCCTCATCAGGTGGAATTTTCCGTCTAAATAACTGTCGACATTAATCTGTCTTTGGTTCAACATAGTTTCTCCTCATTTTGAGTTGGCTTAACGCGATGATCCAAACCCCACACACACGGTAATTTTCCCTCATCGCTTCAACTTCATGACATGAGAATTACCTACACATTGACAAAATCTATCTCGTTTATGTCCAAACTCTATCATGATATCACCCCATTATCGCATTATTGAACCATAAATCCTCTGATCACATTCAGATTCAAATAAGTAAAGAAATCAATTTCTTTGCATTCGATCAACTCTTCCAATGTGCATTTCATGCAATATTTCAGGTTTATACAATTTACAATATGAAAAATCCGAGAACTTATTAACAACAAATATAACGAGAACGCTCTGAAAATGTTTTTTATTACAAAAAGTTCATATTTTTATATATGATAAAATCGATATCATCCAAAGATATTATAAATACATGAATAAATACAACTTGGCCTCTTTCTTACCATAATTCTCTCGATGTATTTCATCCGCCTCGTATCACCTCAAAAATATACCCTAGTCGCCGACATGTTTAGGTATTTAGTGCATAATTTAACTATTTTGTGAGTTAATGAGAAACCCGGGAACGAGAGACCCGGAAAGTTACAAAACTTAAGGACAAAATTGTAATTTGTCCAAAAAGGGGGCTTAAAAGTCATAGTTGATGAGAATAGAGGCCCAAATAAAATATTGGAAAGTTGAAATTCAAATAGCCAAGAGATGGAGGGACCTTTTTACAATTAATGAAACTTAACCCAAAAATGGGTTTTTAGAGGGCCAAACAAGGCCTTAGCAAACATGGGTTTTAAAAGACCAAAGTCATCCTATTTGGGAGTGAGAAAAAACGTGAAGGAGGAGGGAGAAGAGAAGAAGAAGAGTAAAGAGGAAGAATGTGAGGAGCTAAGATCAAGCAAAGCCAAGCTCCAAAAAAGGTATGGAACTACTAACCTTGAGTATGGATCCTTGGTTTTGTTTCGTTAATGGTTATTTGTTGTACTCCAAACCCAGGTTTGTTAGGATTTCATCCTAACCAAAGATGTATTGGAATTGGGGTTAACAAAACTCTAAATGGCACAAGTAAAACATGAATCCTCCCTGGAGGTCGATTTACTAAGGAACGCAAAGAAAAAGGGTCAAGTTAGATCAAACCTAATAAATTGTGTGTATTTGGTATGTGTATGGGTTAAGACCCATATTAACGGTTTTCAAGAAATTCATAATGCGCCTTTGAAATAAGAGAGAAGGATTGAATGATAAATTGAGTAGAAAAGAGATCATAAGATGAATTTGAAGTGGTCTTGAAGTATTTATGAGGCAGAGTTGGATTGAGTTGAAACATATGGAAAATGTGAGAAAACACACATTCCCGGGCACTTTCGAGAGTTCTACCGGTAGAAGGTTCTACCTGTAGGACTTGATTCGGGTCATTTTTGGGCCAAGTCCCACGCAGAGAAGTTAAGTCCTTACCGGTAGGACTTGTTCTGGGCTTTCCTGCTCGACCAGCCAGATTCTCGCCATAACTTCCTCATTTCTTATCCGACGGAGTGATTCAAGTGGGCTAAGTAAAATAGACTTCAAGGAGAACCAAACTTAACAGAAGGCATCGTAAAGCCCTGATCCTAAGTGATCTAAAAATTCACTCAAATGGGGTCATGTGCAAGAAAATTCCGCATCAGTTAGATTACAGAGAAGTCCCAAGAGCCGACGTAACTTGAGTTTCTGTTCGACCGGGGTGATTCCAGTTGGAATAGAAACCCTTAGCACCTTTAGCTTTAAATGAGTACAAAGACCTTGTGTCAAATATGAAGTTAGAACCCCGGAAAAATTAGTAATACAAACTGGTTCTAGTGTAATCCGGGTAAACCGACTAGTTGGCATGAAAATGCCATAACTTTAGTTTGGATTGATTCCAATTCCTAAGTAAAGTAGATTCATAGAGGAATAAGAATATATGAATGAGGTGTGATTCCATAGACATCATAATTCACAAGAATATGAAGTGCCATATGTAATAGGCATGAAACAAGGAAAATGTAGAAAATGAAAATGTATGTAGGTGTTCAATAAAACATGAAATGATTATGGAAAATGAAAATGAAAACGAAATGAAACATGAACGTGAACATGAAAGACAATAAGTCATGAACACATAATGTGGCTGAGTGATATATGATTATTATCACATATAACCAGAAAATGATAACAAATGATGTGAGTATACATGAATAAGTATAATGAAATGAATTTATGAATGAATGTACATGAATGAATATGTGAATGAGTGTATGAATGAGTAATTTATGAATAAGTACATGAATGAGTATACGCCAATGAATTTAAGGATCGAGTGTATATGAATGAGTATACGTGTGGAATGAACACGTGAATGAGCATTTATGAATGAGTATACGTGAATGAATATGTAAATGAGCATATGAAATGTGTACATAGATTGCGTATATCTTGAAAAGATAATACGAAAGTGATATTAGAATTGAAATGTGATTATGATCGGTTATGAATGTTAATTATGAAATATATATATGTATATATATATATATATATATATATATATATATATATATATATATATATATATATATATATATTTATTTATTTATTTGAATGATTGTTATTCAAATGTCTGTCGCACGCATGCATGTGTGCATGTATTTCGACGATAATAAATTACGCATAAAAGTAAATTGACTTGAAATGTATCATTGAATGACCGACATGACGTGGGATTCACCAATTGAATTGCCAGAAGGTTACCAGATATGTCTACGCGAAATCACATACTAATGAATGATAGACAGACAGATTCACCAGAACCGACCGCCGTGAATGCTCACTCTGGCAGCCATGAGACTCGCACAATTGAATGCGAAATCACATTGCTAATGAATGACGATGCATGCATTCACTCAACCGAATCTCGTCGTGAATGTCGACTTCTATAGCCATATGTGAGACGGCACAATCGACGCGAAATCACATCAAGTAATGAATGATGCATGCGACGTGATTCACCAACCTAACTGGCCGCGGAATGTCGTGATTTCGGCGCACCATATGAGACGTAATAATTGAATGCGAAATCACATTGCTAATGAATGATGCATTGCGATGTGATCTACCAACCAACTGGCCGCGGAATGTCGTAATTCTATAGTCATATGTGAGACTGGCAGAATATTGAATGCGAAATCACATTACTATCAATGACAAACGTGCGTGATTCACCAATCAATCACGTGGATGTCGAATTCTATAGCTATATGGAATCACAAACCGAAAAAGGAAAACGACATGGTATTAAAAAAGTATTTTGTATAAATATCTTTACATTTACACTCCGACATAGTAAAAGGGCATCATTTAGTAAATGCATGTATTAAGTGTGAATGTTACTGTTTTTGACCAGAATATCACGGGATTTCGTTCGGCGGAAGTGTTTTGCTTACTAAGAGGTCAAAATAGAATAACATAAACAAATATGTTTTGGAAAGATAATTGAAAATGCCTGAGTGAACCGTTCCGTCGGATCCGCCTTCTCGTCGAGCCCGGGATTCGTCGTACACTTTGAAAACTAAAATTTTAGCCAAGACAAAATAAATGTTTTGATTGAAAACGCCTGAGTAAACCGAGCTCCAGCCATCCACAACCAGTCATAGGGATTCGGTCACACACCCTTGAAAATAAAATTAAATATAACGAAACAAAAATGTTTTTAACCATCCCGCATCATGAAACGTAATTTCTAACTGAGTCGACACGTTTACCGTGATAGTGGTGTGTATTCAATATGTACGGGTATTAGCTTGACGGACCCCGTAGTTATTTAACATGACTTGATATGTCTGACGGTTCGTATATGAACATGTTTGAATGATAGGATATGATATGCCATACATGTAGTAGATATGAGTTACAACCCGTAAAGACTTGACATTGTGGAAGTAATATGAACAAGAAAAATGATATGAACTGGAAAGAATAAAATCTTACATGTATGATATGGAGATGAGTTAGAAGTCATACAAGAATGCAGTTTCGCTATATGAATAAATGTAAAAGATCGGACCGCGACGATTCTATCTATCGCATCGTCTATATGTCTCCACCTGGGAAACAGAAAGCCTTGAAGACGGCGCTCAATCCGTAGGTACCAAGAGGAGATAAAGAGGACAGACATTCCACACCACAAGACGCCATCTTAGAGATAGGTGCTCACCAAAGACTTTTCCGCAACTTCCGATGCTCAGATTAGATATGGCGTATGTAAATTGTGATGTAATGGGACTTAGTATATGTGTATAAATTTAATATATAACAATTCTGGTAGTTCATTTGTAAATGTAAATGATTGTTGGTTATTACAAAAATTGTTTATATACTACGTATATAAGTTCACCAAAAATAAGGAGTCCTAATGAGGAGCCAGACTCCTCAAACCGTCTGATTCGCTAATCTGGCCTGACCGGATCTGGGGTGTGACAAGTTAAGTGGTATCGAGTTCAGGTTTAGGCGTTTTCCGAAAAGCCTATGTTTATGGATTTTAGATAGAGTATAAGAGAAAAGATAGAAAGGCATATGTATAGAAAAAGGCTGGGCCCCGATGTGGATGTCCCGGGTATTTGCATAAGATGGACTGCCTTCGAATCCGCATGAAGAAATATTGAAAGTGTTAACCCCAAGGAATGTGGTTACCAACTTCTAATCCCAAGAATCATTTAGAAGGAGTCACGCTCCAAATCGAAGCAAATGAAAATAAAGTATAAGAAAGGTCATATAAAATATATGAAAAGTGAAAGACTAAGATAATGCATAGTGTATAGTATGAATTTCGAGGACGAAATTCTTATAAGGAGGGGAGAATTGTAACACCCCAAAAATATACCCTAGTCGTTTTCGACATGTTTAGGGTATTTAGTAAGCATAATTTAACTATTTTGTGAGTTAAATGAGAAACCCGGGAACGAGAGACCCGGAAAGTTACAAAACTTAAGGACAAAATTGTAATTTGTCCAAAAAGGGGGCTTAAAAGTCATAGTTGATGAGAATAGAGGCCCAAATAAAATATTGGAAAGTTGAAATTCAAATAGCCAAGAGATGGAGGGACCTTTTTATAACTAATGAAACTTAACCAAAAAAATGGGTTTTTAGAAGGCCAAACAAGGCCTTAGCAAACATGGGTTTTAAAAGACCAAAGTTGGTCTCATTTGGGGGAGGAGAAAAAAAACGTGAAGGAGGAGGAGAAGAGAAGAAGAAGAGGAAGAGGAAGAATAGGGAGGAGCTAAGATCAAGCAAAGCCAAGCTCCAAAAAGGTATGGAACTACTAACCTTGAGTATGGATCCTTGGTTTTGTTTGGTTAATGGTTATTGTTGTACCCAGTCCTAGGGTTTGTTAGATTTCATCCAACCAAAGATGTATCGGAATTGTGGTTAAAACTCTAAATGGCACAAGAAAAAAACATGGAATCCTCCCTTTGAGGTTGGATTTACGGTTTAATTGCAAAGAAAAAGGGTTGGGTTAGATCAAACCCTAATAAATTGTGTATTTGGTATGTGTATGGGTTAAGACCCATATTAGAATGGTTTTTGAAGAAATTCATAATAGGTCTTTGAAATAAGAGAAGGATTGAATGATAAATTGAGTAGAAAAGAGATCATAAGATGAATTTGAAGTGGTCTTGAAGTATTTATGAGGTATAGAGTTGATTGGAGTTGAAACATATGGAAAAATGTGAGAAAACACACATTGGGCACTTTTCGGAGAGTTCTACCGGTAGAAGGTTCCCACCCCAGAGGGACTTGATTCCTGGCCATTTTTTGGGCCAAGTCCCACGCAGAGAAGTTAAGTCCCACCTAGGACTTGTTCGGTTTTCCCGTCGATCAGCTGTATTCTGAACCTCATTTCCATCCGATTTGGAGTGGATTCAAGTGGCTATAAAAATAGACTTCAAGGAGAACCAAACTTTAAACAGAAGGCATCGTAAAATTCCTGATCCTAAGTGATCTAAAAAATTCACCAAAATGCAGGTCATGTGCAAGGAAAAATTCCCAGATCAGCGCTTTGGACATAGAGTAGTCCGGTTGCTTCGACGTATCCTGAGTTTCGGTGCTCGAATTGGGTGATTCCAGTTGAATAGAACTCTAGCACCTTAGCTTTAAATGAGTACAAAGACCTTTGTGTCAAATATAAAGTTAGAACCCCGGAAAATTAGTAATACAAACTGTTCTAGTGTAACTGGTAAACTGACTAGTTTGGCATGAAAATGCCATAACTTTAGTTTGGATGATCCGACTGATTGATTCCACTTCCTGGCAAAGTAGATTCATAGAGGAATAAGAATATATGAATGAGGTGGATCTCATTGACATCATACTTTCACAAGAATATGAAATGCCATATGTACAGGTATGAAACAAGGAAATGTAGAAATGAAAATGTATAGAGGTGTCTAAGTGAAACATGAAATGATTATGGGAAATGAAAATGAAAAACGAAATGAAACATGAACGTGAACATGAAAGACAATAAGTCATGAACACATAATGGTTGAGGTGATATGATTATTATCACATATAAACTTAAAAATGATAACAAATGATAGGAGATACGTGAAATAAGTATACGTAAATGAATTTAGAGGAATGAATGTACATGAATGAATATGTGAATGAGTGTATGAATGAGTAATTTATGAATAAGTACACATGAATGAGTATACGTCAATGAATTTATGACTGAGTGTATATGAATGAGTATACGTGAATGAACACTTGAATGAGCATTTATGAATGAGTATACGTGAATGAATATGTAAATGAGCATATGAAATGTGTACATAGATTGCGTATATCTTGAAAAGATAATACGAAAGTGGTTATGAATGTTAATTATGAAATATATATATGTATATATATATATATATATATATATATATATATTTATTTGAATGATTGTTATTCAAATGTCTGCGCATCGTATGTACGCGGTGCATGTATTCGACGAGCAATAGAAATTACCGTGATAAAAGTAAATTGATTTGAAATGTATCATTGAATGACCGACATGACGGATTCACCACTGAATTCGCCAGAATGGTAACCGTGATGTGTCTAATGCGAAATCACATTAAGCAGAATGATAGATGTGACAGATCTCACTAACTCGACCGCCGAATGTCGACTTCTATAGCCATATGTGAGACGGTAATAATTGAATGTGAAATCACATTGCTAATGAATGACAGATGCAGTGATTGTGGATTCACTAACCGACCCGTCGTGAATGTGCCTAATTCTATGTTAAGTATGTGAGACGGCATTAATCGGACGCGAAATCACATTGCCAATGAATGACAGATGTGACGATTCACTAACTAATCGCCGTGAATGCCGACTATAGCCATATGTGAGACGGTAATAATTGAATGCTAAAATCACATTGCCACGAATGACAGATTTGTGACAAGATTCACCAACTGAATCGCCGCGAATGCGTCGAATTCTATAGTCATATGTGAGACTGCATTATCAATGTGAAATCACATTACTAATAATGACAAATGTGAGCGGTGGATTCACCAACCGACCACCGTGGATGTCGAATTCTATAGCTATATGTGGAATCACAAACCGAAAAAGGAAAACAATGGTATTAAAAAAGTGTATTTGTATAAATATCTACATTACTACCGACATAGTAAAAGGCATCATTTAGTAAATGCATGTATTAAGTGTGAATGTTAATGTGTTTTGAATTCAGAATGGTCATGGATCGCCCGGCGGCGTTTCGCTTAATTAAGAGGTCAAAATAACATAAAACAACATGTTTTGGAAAGATAATTGAAAATGTCGGCAACTGGCTCGTCTGATCCTCGCCTTCGCCGAGCCTGGGATCTCGGCCACGACACTTTTGAAAACGAAAAATTTAATAAGACAAAATAAATGTTTTGATTGAAAACGCCTGAGTAAACCGAGCCCACTGATCCGCCAACCGGTCAAGTGGGGATTCGGGTCACGACACCTCGTGGAAAATAAAAATTAAATATAACGAAACAAAATGTTTTTAACTGACATCCCGTGATTATGAAACGTAATTTAAACGAGAGTCGATTAATGGCTTCCGGGCCGCGATAGCGTAAGAGTCTAATATGTATGGGTATTAGTTTGATTTGACCCCTCGTGAGTTATTTAATATGACTTGATATGGTTCGACGGCTACTGTATATGAATACGCTGGTTTGAATATGATAGATATGATGCCATACATGCAGTAGATATGAGTTACAACCTGTAAAAGACTTGACACAGGGAAGTAATATGAACAAGAAAATGATAAGGAATCTGAAAAGAATAAAATCTACATGTATGATATGAGATGAGTTAGAAGTCATATAAGAATAGGCTTCGTTATATGAATAAGTAAATGTAAAAAGATCGTGACCGCGACTATTTGTTATTGGTCGTTACTGTCTATATGTTCCCACTAAGCGTAAAGCTTAGCACGGGTGTTCAACTCGCGGTAGGTAATCCAAGAGAGAGATAAAGAGACGTGTGACATTCCACAACAAATGTACGGGCCATCTTAGAGATAGGTGCTCACCAGCGCTACTTCCGCAATCTCTGATGTTTGTATTAGATATGCATATGTAAGTGTAATTGTATAGAACGGGACTTAGTATATGTGTATAAATTTTAATATATACCACTCCCAAGTGGGTACCATTCAGGAATAACGATTTGGCTTGCTATTACAAAAGCTTTATATACTACGTATATAAGTTCAGCTCAAAAAAAAAAAAAATAAGGAGTCCCAAGATATGGGAGCTCAGACTTCGAAACCGGTTCGGATTCGCCAATCGGGTCGGACCGGGATCGGGGGTGTGACACCCTGTGTACCTCCAGTACCTGAAAATATTTTCCCACAACGAGGTGAGCAATGCCCAGTAGAAAAATTCTCATACAAGGGCTACTCCCCACCTAAATGTACATGCAATGGTGCACACACACATCTTACCACATTCGCATGCAAAATTTCAATCCTACATGGAATATCGGGCGTGACATGAACAGATGAGACTTAATGCCCATAACCCGAGTCCTCGACCGGATTTCACATGCAATACCGCGGAAAACCGCTATCGGTGTTTCACCTAATAATTACTACGTTATGCAACCGCGGATCTCGATTGACGCCGTCTCCATTTTCGAGTTCACCACACATTCACTAAGAATGGTGAATAACCATTACCATTCACACACACCCGACTTGACGCAATGTTACTGTGCATATGAAATCCAAATCATGATAATTATATTTTCTACATATAATTTTCATTCACTATATATCTCATGTCAATACCTCAAACAAGCATATATTAACATGATTTTCACAAAACAAGAATATTCATTTTTCCAAAGAATACCACATAAATACAAATTTCACAAAATCAACAACAACTGAAATTCAAATTCCGGCTACACAACAAAGACGTGTTATTCATTTTAGCACACAACAAAACCCGAAACCTAAGACATCGGCCCGATCATCAATGAAGCTCAAACACGCCAGATCGCCTGCAGTCACCAAAAAATTTCCAATATTCGGGCCCCAAAATCTGGATTGAATCCTTACGTAGCCCGCCATACCAAGAACGCCCATGCCATTAATCGCCTTAAAGTTAAAGTAACTCGAAAGTGAAAATTCTCACCTCTCGAGTTTACCAAAACCCTTGATTTTGGCATCCATGCATACTCTCTTGCATGGACCGACTTTTAATTATCCCGACCGTTGGAAGCTTTGACCTTTCTGAATAACGCAGGAAAATTTTCCTTTCCTTTTCTCTTCCCATTTCCCCTTTCTCCCACACGTTTTCCCTTCTCCTCCCTCCCTTTCTCTTTTCCCCTTTCTCCCTTGGTTCTCTCTTAACCAAATTGATCAAAAGTGGGAAATTTCCTACTTTCCTCCACTCATGCCACATGTCTTTATCCCATTTCCTTCCTTTCTTTATTTCTTTTTTTCTTTTTCTTTTTCTTTCTTTCTCTTGGTTCTTTTCTTTTCTCTTTTGGTCTTATCCCACCGAATTCTTTTCTTTTGTTTGCTCTCCATCATTTCATCATTTTAATTTTCCTTTTTCTTTTATTCTTTTTTTCTCTCCATTTGACACATGGCTTTAAATGAGCCATTCATTTAAGTGCCATGTGTCACTTGTTACTCCACATGGCTATCATGACATGTGTCACTCTCCTAAGGTGCCATGTGGCATCCACATGGTCATGCCAGCGTGTCACCTCGACACCGGTGCTCAGAAAAACGCGGAAATTTTGACCGTCTCACCAATGAAATTTTGATTGCAAACTACTCATGAGAGACCTAATTCAACTATGGAAGTCCGTCATTATCCGAGATCTAGAAAATTCCCGCTTTCCAAACCAAAATTACCGCTTTTACTCATTTTTCTCGTAAAAAATCGAATTTTTCCCCGCTTACATTCTTTCCCTTAACAAAATTTCGCCCTCGAAATTACACACACTAGCACACACACAAACACATGGCATATGCAATAGTTATTCTAGTTCCAATATTAGATCTTTCATCATTAGACAACGCACCTCATCCTCAAATAGAAACCCATAGTACCTCGCATCGTGTCCCCGCTCCCAAGCTGCCTCCCTCCGACCGATGTTACCACAACACTTCACTAGCCGCACAAATGCCTTGCGCTGTAAAAACCGATCCCGACTATCCAAGATACGCACCGTCCCCTCCAAGGTCCCATTCAGACAACAATAATCTTCTCCAATCCATCACACAGCATGAGTCGGATTGAGCATACTTTAGAGCACGAGACATAGAACACCACGGACACTTGATAAACTCGACTATAATGCCAATCGATAGCAACTATGCCCACTCCTCTCAAGTATCTCGAAAAGCGCTGCCCATTATACCTCGACGCTACTCTTCCTCGCTGGCCGACCACCACCCTCCCAGCATCACCTTCTCAAACTCTAGAGGTCAACGCCGTCTGGTTTGGCCAGAACCCTTTGCCTGGCCCGAGCCATGAGAAGACGCTTTGGTATCAAATCCACCTTCTCAAAGGTGTCTCTAATCAGATCCAGACCAGTGATGGAATGCTTTCCCACCTCTGTTCAACAAATCAAGGATCGACATGGCCTCTCATACAAAGCCTCATAGGGTGCCATCTATATACTCGCTCGATAATCGCTGTTGTGCGACTCCACTGCGGTGCTCCTCCCAACTACCCTTAAGATCTAGGACGCATGCTCGCAGCATGTCCTCTAAAACCTGTATGGTTCTATCCGATTGACCATCTGTCTGCGGATGAAACGAAGTGCTCATCGTCAACTATGTCCCCATGGTCTTTTAGAGACTCTTCAAAAAGTGTGCTGTAAACCTGAGATCCCTGTCCAATACTATGGACACTGGTACTCCATATAGCCGAACACCGAATATACAACCGATTGTATTCCTCCAGCAGGAAGCGTCATCCACACCGGCAGGAAAATGTATTTCATGAGCTGGATCCACAATCACCAATACCACATCATGCCTACCGCAAAGTCCGCGGGCAAGTGGGTCACAAAGTCCACCGGAAGTGCTCCACTTCCACCAACTACTCCAACGGTCGGAGTGCATGCTCGCTTCGACGTTCCTCACTTTACCGTCGACACGCCGAGACAACGCCGAACAAAAATCTCCAACGTGTCGTCATCCCACCCAGCAATACCGGGCGACCGAAGATCACTGCATAATCTTCATGCCACCGATGCACGGTAAATCGAGAGCAATGGAACCTCGAGATTTCCCTCTCTCACATCCGCCAACCAGGGAACCACAACCCGTCCCCACAATCGGCCACATCATCATCCATGTGGGATGACCCAGCCTTTGTCACCCGCGACTCACCACCCACCCCCGATGGATGACACCCGCGCTCTAGCCCCGACTCAATCACCCCGGCTTAAGGTGGATGGCGTAGCCAAAACTCCCTAACACTCCCTAAGCTCGGGAACATTGTACTCAGCCAACCTGTCCCATTCAGCATCTCGGCTACCCCGGAAGCCATACTAGCCAAGATTCTCGTGACTTCCGATTGGAGTGCATCAGCTCACTGGCATTTGCCTTATCGTGATGGTAATGCAAGGTGAAGTCATAATCCTCCGTATATTAAGGTATCCATTTGCGTTTGGTTCCCATGTTGAGGTCCCGCTGTGAAAATATACTCGACTCTCAGGTCCGAAATACTTCAAATTGTTCACCATACAAGTAGTGGCGCCAAATCTTTAAGGCAAAGACAATGGCCACCAACTCCATATCATGTGTTGCGTAATTCTGCTCATGATTCTTTAACTATCGAGAACCATAAGCAACCACCCTCCCGGACTACATCAAGACACATCTCAAAGCTGCCTGAGGCATCACATGAAGAGCACCAGGTACCTCTCGTCCTTGCCGTGACTATCGATTGAGGAACCCGGCGTGGCCTCCTTTTTTCACTCCCGGGAATGCCTTCTCAATAATGTGCGTCATTCCACTCAAACTCGACCCCTTCCAAAGCCACCACATAAAGTTGCTACCGAGAAATCCTCAATAAACCTACTATAGTACCCTGCTAATCCCAAGAATCTGCGTATCTCGATGACCGACTTCAACCTCTCTCAACTCATACAAACTTACCTTCATGGCCACTACACATACCCGGTCGACACGACATGTCCCAAGACTTTCAATTCCGCAAGCCAAAACTCGCACTTACGAACTTAACATACAATCGATGGTCCGAAAGTGCCCCCGGAGAACAATCCTCAAATGATCTCATACTCCTCCTCGGGATCGAGCAGATCAAGACGTCAGTTTAAAAGACCACAACAAACTGATCCAAATAGGGTTGAAATACCTATGCATGAGATCCATGAATGCCGTTGGAGCATTCGTCAATCCAAAAGGCATTACTGTGAACTCGAAATGCCAATATCGCTTCCGAAATGCTGTCTTAGTGATATTAGCCTCCCTAACTCTACCGACGATAACCGCATCGGGCGATCTATTCGAGTAGACTCACGCCCTTTCACCGATCAAACAAATCATCAATCCTCTGCAATGGATATCGATTCTTGATCGTGAACCTTGTTCAACTGTCGATAGTCAACAATGCACACCGAAGAGTCTTGTTATTCTTCAGCAACAAAAATCTGAGCGCTCCATGGTGAAGTGCTCTGGCCTAATAAAAATCCTGGGTCTAATAATTTCGCAGCTAGACCTCGAGTTCCCGCAGAACTCAACCGTGACATCCCTATGAGAGTCATAGAAATACATTTACTGTGGTGTAACTCAATGAAAAAGTCCACATCCCCCGCGGCGGAGGTAATCCCCGCGTACCTTGCCCGGAAGACATCCTCATACTCACAAACCACCCGAGCAGAGACCCAAATCCTCGTCTCACCTGCCCCCAGTGGTAAGGCTCGTTAGCCAACCCATCAACCATCCACTCCACCCAGAGTCGCACGGTTCGGTAAAGCATCATGCTTATCCCCATGAAAATCACACTATCATCGCCCTCGTGTAGGAAGTAATCCTCCTACGATCACAATCGATGATGACTCGATGTGCAGTCAACAAATCCATGCTAAGAATGACATCAAACTCCGATATGTCCATCACTCGAAGGTCCACCTTGAGCAGAATCCCTGAGATCTCTAACTCATAATCCCGACATATCTGATCAATCCTCACCCTACTCCCTAGGGAGAAACTCACATGCAACGGCCCTTCCAAGGATTCTACCTTTAAGCCCAATGCATTCACATAAGATGCAACAACAAAAGAATGCGATGCACTAGAATCAAACAATATCTTGGGTTCACGTGCGAGATAATAGAAGAGCAATTCTAGATAATCGGACTGATCAACCTGCCCAATCTGTGGGTGTGGATGGTGTGTGACACGCCCGAGTCCCTTAAGTCCCACGAGCTCCCCACCGACCTCGAATCTATACCTAGCTTCCTTGGGCCGCCTCGTGCAGCGTAAGGCGCCCGTGCGCACTTCGAGATTGATCGTTCCTCTAACCGCACTAAAGGTATGAACAAACCGTGTTCGTCTCGTCCTAATCGATAACTGACCGTGCCGCCCCAAACCTTGGGATCTCCGTCTCTCGAGGGCAATCCCACCTCATATGTCCAGGTTGATGGCAGAAATAACATGTCATCATTTGTCCCGACCGGCAGGTTTTGGTCTGGGCCTTGCCCCGATAATGCTGCCCTGTCCCTCAAATCCTCATGAATCAAGTCTTATGTTTTCTTTCGACCTGTAGCTGAAGCTGATGATCCTCCTTCCTCTTGCCACTAGCACCCGCATCTCGGATGCTCTGTGCATCTTCAATCTCTCTCTTTATGGCCATAGCCGTCCTGACCATAAAGTCCATGTCTTGTAGGAGAAATCCTACACCCGCCCGGGAGCAGATAATCTCAAAGCATCCTCCAATCTCCTCACCTTGGCCATATATGTATTACTAATCATCCCGAACCTAATTCTATGAACTTGGCTACGATTCGAGTTAATCGTCATACTTTTGCTTCTCAACTCAAGGAACTCCCGAAGCAGATGTCTACCGACAGAGAAAAACTTATCCATGGAAGAAGCCTGGGACGTTCCCCCATGTCATCATCTCTGATCCCGTGGAGACTTGGACCTAATCCCACCATATATGGATTCAATCTCTCTAGCTAAATGCATAGCTTGATCCCTCGTAGCACTGAGGTAATCTCCATAGCCTCTAAAAACCCTCAACTCTGTCTAACTAATGATCATTACCACTAGATCCCTCCCGGTAAACGTCTGGCTGGATGATGTGCTATAAACCTTTGGAGGTTCCTTAGCCCCCCTTGACCCCCAACTGCATAAGCTTGTGCAA
Organism: Tetrastigma voinierianum; assembly: GCA_016808115.1. Lineage (NCBI taxonomy): Eukaryota > Viridiplantae > Streptophyta > Magnoliopsida > Vitales > Vitaceae > Tetrastigma > Tetrastigma voinierianum. The sequence goes on along the minus strand of JAEQBH010000877.1, from coordinate 39,812 downwards.
TGGCAGATGCTGCAGCACCCATGGCCTCCACAAAGGCATGCTGGTAAAAAACAGGAGGCCCTCGTGGCGACCCTCAAGGTCCTCTTCCTCGATCACCGTGAGACCCTTAATTTTTTCCCCTCAAGACTTGTGATTTATCCTTATGTCACACTCACCCATCGCCTCATAAACACCACAGGCCATTTTAGTTTAGCCATCCTCAAGCCTCGTGTGGGCTTCTGTATATGCATCCATTTAGCGTATGTAGTTCACTCTTAGAGTGTCATCGTGGCTTCTTTTTTTTTTAGTGTTAGCTGGGCATCGTACATGCAGAAGAAAGTGGGGCCCCCAAGGGCTTGGCCTAATCGGAGTTTATCGGGGCGGCGGTCGACCGATCGCCTGGGCTTGTTTTGATCATGTTCTCGTCCGAACCCCAATTAAGCCGCTTTCTTTTGGATTCCTTACTCATTGAGGAAGTAACTGAAAATTTTTGAGAATTTTAGTAACCGATAATCCACCAATCTGATTTAATTGAAGTTCATTACTGTGAGCAGGCTCGACCAAGCACTAAGGCTTGTTTAGCCTCATATCTCCTCACTGACTCGAATCAAGCCCCGTTTTTTTTCATGGACTCCTTATTATTCAAGAAATAAAATCTCAAAATTTCATATTTTTTCTCAATCGGATCAACCAATTGGGAACTGTAATAAGAGACCCGCAAGCTTATAAGACTTTGCGGATTTTAAGGCCCAAATCCTATATGGATCGAGCCCATAAGCCCCAGATCAGCGTCCTAGGCATATCGAATCTGTTTTGGACCATAGTTATGGGTTTCTGCAACCACCTTGGGTCCAATTCTTGGATACTTGGTGGTTGGCCAGCGAGCAATGTGCGCTATGGACCTCGGGGAATAAAGGAGTGTTTATGAAGGTGGGAAGTTCGAGACTCGAAGGGGGAGTTCCTGGACCGAAGGTGTGCAAATGAGGTTTAGATAAAGTGGAGAGAGAAATAGAAGAAAACCATGGAGAGGTGATCAAAAAGGGAAGGGAGGAAGAAGAGAGAGAAAAAGGGAGAAACAGAGGAAAGGAGAGTTTATCTAACCTGAGGGCGGGTCTTCTTAGTTTTGAAGAGGAGTTCGAAGGATTGAAGGAATGGATACCGGGTTTGGGAAGCGGAAAGAAAGAAGAAAAGGGGACTAGCCGTGAATCTACAGTACGATATTTATATGCTTCTTCCCATTTCTTTATGCTTTTCTTTGCCTTTTGTTGTTTATGACCGTGATAGGTCACTAGGCACCAAGCCAGGTTATTTCTACTATTTAAAGTCGGATTGTACTCGCTTGTTTTCTTGGATTTCGATTCTTTGAGGAAGGTAATAATGACAAATTTTGAGAGCCTCTTCAACTGTTAGAACTGCTTGGGAAACCGATGGGCCGTTCACTAATTCGCTTTTGTTGACAAAGCAGCTTGGGCCCTGGGGTGCCGCGTGTCGGTTCTTAGTCATTCGGAGTCGGATTTGTACTCCGTTTGTTTTTTTGGATTCCTGACTCTTTGAGGAAGGTTTTGAACAGAAATTTGGGTCTTTGGCGCCGTTTGTGTTAGTTCTCAGTCATTTGGAGTCATTTTTCTACTTGATTTGTTTTTCGATTTCAATTTTCGAGAAGGTTCTCGAAAAATTTTGAGAGCCTCTATCAATCGGATGTACTGGTCGGGAAACCAGACACTGCTCATCGACCAATGGCTGAACAATGCTTTGGGTCTTTGGCACCGCTAGTCGCTCTCGCCATTCGAGTCAGCTTTTCTACTTGATTTGTTTTGTTGATTTTCGACCTTTCGAGGAAGGTTCCGACAAATTTTGAGAACTTCTATCAACCGGATGAACCGGTTGGGAAACCGCATCAGCCGTTCACCGAATCTCGCCTTTGCCGAACAACAACAGTTTGGGTCTTTGGCGCCGCTTGTTCTGCTTAGTCATTCGGTTGGTTTTCTACTTGATTTTTTTCGATTCCTGACTCGAGAAGGTTTTGAAAATTTTGAGAGCTCTCTTCAACTAGTTGGATCGGTTGGGAAACCGGGATCAGCCGCTCATTGAATTCAATTTGTCGAACAACAGCTTAGTCTTTGGCGCCGCTTAGACTCGGCTTCTCGCCTCATTCTCGGAGTTCGCTTACTTCTGATTTTGTTTTTTCGATTCCTCGACTCTTGGGAGGAAGGTTTTGAAAATTTTGAGAAAGCCTTCTCTCAACCGACTGAACTGGCTGGGAAACCGGACGCCGCCTCATTGGGCTCCGCTTCGAATGGAAGTTTGGGTACTTTTGTTTTGTTTGTGCCTGCTCTAGTCATTCTGTCGAATTGTACATCGCTTGTTTTTTTCGCTTCCTTACTCAGAAGTGAATGCTCTAAAATTTTTTTTCAGAATTGTTCTTAACCGGATCGACCGGTTGGGGAACTGGATCATCCAGTTTTTTTCAGGTTTTGTAAGGGTCGTCCGATTACTTTGAAGCCCGTGACCTTTAGAGTCCGCCCATTTACCTGCATCAAGCAGGTGGCTATGTTTAGTGGTCCGAACAGGTTTAATCCAGGCTAATGTGGTTCAATTTAGATTCTCTTAAGAATCGTGATCTGCGCGGTCCAAGGGTGATTAGTTAAGTACCAATAATCTAGTGTTTTGTTGAGCCTGCTTCTTCAGTGGATGAATAGATATGGCTGCACAAGAGTGGCAGAAGCATCAATGAGTGGCCGAGATGCCATGTATGGTTTTCTCCTGGCTTCCTTTTGCTTTTGATATCTAATTTGAGAGATTATTGTGCTCAAAATGTGCGACTAACTTTCCTTGCGCTATTAGGACCATAGGTACGCCATTTGCCCTTGGTTGAGTGTTTTTAAGCATGCTAGATATCAATTAGTTGGTCTGATCCAGGTTGTATGTTTAAATTTTAGAGACTATCCGGATTCAGACCCATATGCCCCACATACCCAATTCACTAGCAGAGCACGCTGCTCCGGGCCTAGAGGGGTGCTACCTCACATGAGGTACCTTCCCGATAGGTAACTGATCCCTGAACCTAGAAATCTAGTTTTGTAGACCATTTTTCTTACATATCGAGTCATCGTGGCTTTTGCTTCACTTGGTTTTCCCTTTATAAAATAACAACAAAGTAAGTGGCCAAAAAATGCTTCGCCCTTATTCTTATGCCGACTCATTCCTAAGCCGTGAATTACAAAGTATAGCATTGTAATAATCGTGGGAATCCATTGTGGTGTCATCTCCACAGGAGTGGTCTGATTTAGTTGGATCGTGTGAGCTACTTCTTCCAAAAATGTGATTTAAAAAGAGAATTGTAGGAGTTATGTTGGCTGATTGAATGGCTGATTGGTTTGACGTTTTAAAACAAATAAAGATACTGTCGGGATTTTTAGGTTCCACTCACTTCGATCATGGCAAGTCCCACTCCTCTTATTTTACAAACTTCATCAGAACCATTGATAAATGGTCGAGAATTTATCTTTAAATGCCTTTGAAAATATGATGATTGAATAATACAAGCACTTGTCTCCTAGTACGAACCTCAAACACAGATTATCAAGCACAACGTGTACGAGGATATTCGCTCACACGTTGTCAAGAATATGCCCAACTAAAGATTTACAAAATGTTTGCACAAGATTAGCATCACACAATCCACTGAAGTTCAAAAGAGAATGAGGACTATACTTGATCAGTGAGTTTCCAACTGAGAATCCCAACATTATGGTTTAGAGCTCATGAACTTATAAACAATTATCATTGAAGAAAGTCTAATCATGAAAATAATACTTCAGAAAATCCAGAGAATCACTGTAAAACCTAAGAATGAAGAAATGAAATACTATGATTGAAACCGAGATAATGTGGTCTCTCGGCCGAAAGATCACAGGCTTCTGAATTCAAAAAAACGCCAAAGAAAAAGAGTCTTCAACTGGATTCATAAATTAACTCAAACAATGGAAAGGAACCTCTTATGAAAACCTAACCCTAGTCAAAAGCCGCCTCCTCCTTTTCTCTTCGCTTTTATAATTCTTCCCATCTCATCTCGTGCTTCAAGGATGATTGACAAGTATGCCCTCGCGTTAGGATCACGCTTTCGCTTCCATTCCCAACTTCTATACATGTGTATCGGTACACTTTAACAGGTACCTGCACACTTTTTGCTACCGCCCATTTCGATCGTACCGGTACAATTTCTTTGCGCACCTGGCACTTTGCCCACTGCCACTTTTTCAGCAAGGTGTACCGGTACACATAAATGATGTACCGGTACACTTGATTCCCTGGTGTTTTTCTAGCATTGCTGGAGTTCCCGAGACCTCATCAATTGTTCGCCCTCACATCCTCGTTTCATATTGGCTTCCCGGACATAAATCCTTGTACATTTATGTTCTAGACCTGAAAAACCTGCACAAGTCTAAAAACACACAAGAAATTAAAATTACCTATCCTTATGCCGAATATGGGGTAAATTGTGATTTGGATGTGCTAAATCCTACTATAATTATTGCTCAATTGTGTATTCATCACACCCCCCAACCTGCATCTTGCTAGTCCCTAGCAAGATTTAGATAAGTACTACCCACTAGGTATAAATTTCAACAAGGTGCCGGGCATGCTTAAGCTTTGCAAGAATCAAAATAGTAAATATGGAATAAAATACTTCACCCACATTAGTATGTGCACCAAGATGACTCATTTAAACCAACCACAGTCTTACACAATGAACATTATAACAAGCTAACACAAAATCAGTTATTCGAACAAGGACTATGGAATTGAAGAAACGTAAGTAATCATGCAAACATTGAACTGTGGCAATCGATATAAGGGAAGCAATCATTTAACATGGAACACATGACCACTATGCATAATGTCAGAAGAAACAACAAACATAACTGAAATCAAAGAGGTCTTAAAAGCTCGGTAACGACTATGGCTGAACAAACGTCAATGATCAAATGGGTGTTACATAACATGGCCGAGGTCTACTACCCGACTACCAACACTCCACCCTAGTCTAGCCTAAAGATAGCTATGTAACGTCATCTCATCCTCCGCATGAGAATGCGCTCCTCATCTACAATACCATCTAATTTTTCCGAATCTCTCTCCAGATCTCGGAGAAGTAAGATCCGTCATTACCGCCTCCCTGAAAAATAAATATGACCCCAAGCCTCAGAGACGCCGGGGATCTAGGCTGCTTTTGCTTCCCCTGCATCGCACTCGAACTCTTATCCGCCGCCTCCATCCTCTTCAATGGCGATGTACCAATGGTGCTAAGGCTGATGAAGTGATCCCTATGAGGCACCGGGCGTCGAGGATTGGAGGTCCACTGACGCCCGCTGGCCTCAGTTTTATGGTGATTGGGCCCAGCCCAGGTAAGCCACCCTTTTTTCTTTTTAACCCGCCTCATTCCCGCTTCTCTCCACCAGATTTTATTTCTCCACAAAGGGCGCATGGGAAAGGGATATGTCTACTTTCATGTGAAAACTGTAGGAAGTCTCTCATCATACACCATATGACTAAGGCCTAATCAATGAGTTTCCCGGTCATGACTTCATATAAAAATTGGATCTGTTCTTTGCTGGGAGACTTTTCATTACCCTTCGGCCTAATTTGCTCATGAATGATCTTGTTAATCGTATAAAATTTGGCTTGCTTCCGTGCACAAATTCTTTCTTTATACCAACATGATCGCTGGTGAGTGCATTAGTTTCGTGAAATACCTCGTGGCATCAAAAATCAATGAGAGCCTGCGGATATGGTCGGCCCGGGCAGAATGTGGGCGGATTATACTGTAAGTGAATGCGTTTATCGAATCAGGGTGACCCAAAAAGTCGCCACCCATAACTCGGGGGTCTCTAAGACGGCTTCGAATTCACGATTTCTCTAGATTAGAATAAAACCCCGAACCATCAGAAAGTATGCATCCGAACCCTGCACACAATAAACCCATGTTCTGTTTCCTGAATCCCCGATGGGGGTGAGAATACAAAAATGTCTCTATTTTTACGCCTCTCAAGAATGAAAACCCTTCGCGATTTAACCGTCCATTTTTTCGTGGTCGCTTCCGACTCGTAGTCTCTCAGAACATCGCCTATTTCATCATCTCACCGTTAGACACCTCGCTTCCGAAGAGGATGCTTGTTTTCCTTCCCCTTTTCACTCGGGTTGGGAAGATCAGATTTTCTCTTCACGTCATTCCATAGAGGAACTAGATGCCTTCCCCTTCCCTGCCATTCTAGATCGCGCCATGTAGATGGAAAGGATAGCACACGGCCTCATGGCCCGTATATATCATCAAGTCCAAAACCTGTTTCAAACAAGATCAGCCGACCGTCTATATCGTACAACACCTTCCACCATAACGTGTTTGAACTCCCAACCACCAAGCACAGAAAAATACCACCCCAATCCAACAAAACAAATCCATGTATAACCAAAAGGAGACCAACAATGCTAGTAAGGATTAGGCCTTACCACTCAGATAATAACCTGGCGCAGAATGCCAATCCAAACTGACGATGAAAACCCCGGTAAGAAAGCAACCGAGCTTGAAGATGCTTCAGGAGAGAGCAATGGCCAGTGGCTTGCCTATGAAGTGTGTGGAGAAGTAGTCAGAATGTCAAAGGCGCCTAAATATTTGGATTAAAACCTATTTGCCCGCTCTGATCGGGTGTACTGGCACATAAGTGGTGTACCTGCATATTGGCTACCGCCCACTTTAGTGGGGTTAAATTCCCACACATTTAAGTTAAAAATTTACACTTTAGCCACTGGCTCGGTTCCTCGGCAAGTCAGACGGTATTACATTTAGAGTACCGTACACTTTTTCCCTAAACTGATTTTTTGATTTTTTTAAAATATATATATTATATATATATATATATATATATATATATATATATATATATATCTCACTTGGAACAAGTGGGTAATGATGCACACTCGCCTTTCAACCGCTCTCTCTCTCTTTTCTATCCTTCCGCCTCACAGTAGTTCACCCTTTTCTCTCTTTCGGATTACACAAACTCACTGTATTTGTAGAATTGGTCACTGGAATTCCTTCTTGGGATACCTGCAATCTTTCCATAGGGTCCACTGCTATTCCACTGATCAGGGTTCCTAGGTCTGAATCGACTCGGGCAACTTTAAGCCAAAAATGGGTGCAAGGGTGACACGGGCTCACAGAGATGTATAGAGAAATATCGGCCTCTAATCATTTTCCACTATGCAAGATGCTCCATAAAATGATGATGCATGAAGTTAATATGACCGCTTAAATTGATGCACAATGGAAGCAAGAAATTGATGCCCACCGGGGAACAAAAGCAAAGCAGACCGAGAAAATTGACCATAAGTCCGTGGCTCAGGAGCAGTAAGGTAGAATGCAAAGTGATAATCCACGTAAGAACACAAAGCTTGCTGTATGCTCGCAAGATGTACATGCAATAAGATGATGTGGAGAGTGTATGAAATCATGCGTATGTACACATTACGGGTCTTATAATACTCAAAGGCATATTTTGAAAAAGAATTTGACCAGTGAACATATACTTGGTGCTTAGTTACGTTCAGCAGTGTGCACACCTACATGAATGAAACAAAATATTATCCTCGTGTAAAACTACAAGATTACAAACGAGGAATGGGAGTAACAGGCTTGAGGACCCCTATTTTTATTTTTTTATTTTTTTAATTTAAAAACAAATGAAATTAAAAACAATAAATACGCAGAACGAAATACATAAAATCAAACTGCTCCTGACAAGTTGAGAACGAGGTTACTTGGAAGGAGAGTCTTGGTAGAGCGGGTCTACCAAATCCTCAGTATGCTCTTGAGGAGAGAAATGCTCAAGGAATGGTTTGAGGCGTTGGCCATTCACCTTGAAGGATTTTCCAGTGTCCGGATTTTCAATCTCCACGGCTCCGTATGGATAAACTACCTTAACAATGAATGGTGATCCAGAGCGAGCTTGCGGAAATAGATCTGTGGGGCTAATACAGCGATACCTTAATTTGGGTGTGAAAATTTTCTAACCAATGGACATTATGGAACAATTGAGGCGCTCTTCTGTAATAAATTCGGGGGAGCTTTCATCGACTCTCTCTCATGATTCTTCAAGTTCCATTTGTTCATGACGATCGCTACTTACTGCTTGGTTAAATTAGAAATAAAAAAGTTCTAATAGCCGATGGCCCGGTGTTCATTTCAGCGGCTTGGAAATGTGGCGCGCCATAAACGAGCCTATGGAGTGTGCCCAGGCAGTTTAAGGTGGTGCGGTATTGGCCCAAAGAGCATCAGTAGTGGTGACCGTCACTGCGATTGGGGCAGTTTTTCAAATATGTTTTATCTCCTATTAACTTGATTCGGCTTGACCATTGATGCGTGGGTGGTAAGCTGTTGACACTTTATGGGTGACTCCATATTTTTAACGGATTTTCAAAAAGATGATTGCAAAGTGGAGTCCGCCATCACTAATAATTACGGCTACTGACGAGAAAAAAATGTGTTCCTTTATAAATTTCAAAACAACCTTGTAGTAATTGGTTCTTGTTGGAATAAGCCTCGACCCAGCTTAAACATAATCAATAGATAATGGAGATCTTAAGAATGCCCACAGGGGAAAGGCGTAAATGCATGCCCCCGACAATCAAAGATTTCAATAATTAAAATTGGGGTAAGAGGCATCATGTTTCGTTTCTTGACCCCTCTGGTTGCGGCATTTGACTTTCAGTTTTGCGAAATCAAACAATCTTTAAATAAGGAGGAATAGTCAGACCAAACTTGCAAAAATCTTGTCTGCAGTTTTCATCGCGATACCCTCCACACGCAGGTGGCAAAAGGCTGTGGATCTTGAAGTGCTCTGTCTGTTAGGTACACATCTTCTCATTATTTGGTCTAGGCGGTATTTAAATAGATATGGATCTCAAATAATACTTTACTTAATATCTGTCAAAATTTCTTTTTAAATTAGGATATCCATTGTGTTGGAATTTGACTGTGACTAGGTAGTTCACAATGTCGACATACCGTGAGCAATGACGAAAGCGAGTTGCCCATCGGGGAAAACTATCGCTGTATGGGTATGCCATGAGTTAGATTCTGGAACTATTGAGATAAATGGTGGCGACAAATTCTTGACACACCTTTTTATCTTTGATGGTCAAATTGAATTCTTTAGCATAAAGAGGGATCTTTTACAGTTAACTGGGCTTTGTATCCACCCTTAGAGAAGCAGTACTTGAGCTGCGTGATGCGTGAAAATGGTTACAAGAGGCTTCTAAATCATGGGACTAAATTTTCTGGGGCAAAGGAAACGATGACTAGAAACTCTTTTTGTGATGGTGTAGTTGCTTCAGGTGGGAATCTAGTGTCTTCTTGGCATAATAAATTACAAAGCCTTTTGTCTTCACTTTGTCTCTTGACCCTATATGACATAATCACACAAGCGTCACACATGATCCTCGAATGGAAGGTCCCAATTAGGCGACCGCATGGTGGAAGTGACACTAACATGTTTTGAGTTTAGTAAAAGCAATGTCAAGCCTGTGACCATGAAGGACATCTTTTGCCATGGGGGTGCATGGGGCGACGATAACATAAAATCTTTTCTCAATCTGCAGAAACCGGCGTGACCCAAGAATGACCTTATGTCTCTAACACACTTAGGAGTGGGTAGGTTGAGTAGCACTCAGCTTTGGCCCCTTATCAACTTCATTACCATTTTTTGATACTATGGCCCTAAGACAATTCCTTGTATTTACCATGAAATGGCTTGTTTTCCCAATTTAACACAAGATTTTCTCTTAACACCTTTCCAAAACCTTACGTAAATTCTCAAGCATATCTCAAATGAGTCACCAAGCGAAATCATCATGAAAATTTCCAATGATTTCTATCATGTCACTAAAAATTCCCATCGTACCTTAGTTGAAAGGTTCTGTGGTGCATTGCATGAATCAAAGGGCATTTTCCTAAGGCGAAAGGTACCAAAGGACAAGTGATGTAGTTTTCTCTTGATCTTCGCTATCTCAATTTGATTGTATCCACGAGTACCCATCGAAAACAATAGAATTCATTCCCTCTGACTCTCTCTAACATTTGATCGACAAACGGAGAAAATGATCTTTCTAGTACGCATTGAGTTTCCTATAATCTACCACCCTCCATCTGATGTGACACGAATGGGAATGAGTTCATTGTTTTCATTGGGGACCAAGTGACTCGATTTTTTAGGAACTACACCGTGTTGAAATTGCCACTTACTATCTGCAATAGAGATTAAATCACCCTACATCCAAGAGTTTAACACTTCCTTTTCACCACTTCTTTCATATTGGGTTCAATCGTCTCATTAGTGCCTAGAAGGTTTAACATCCTCTTCTAAGTGAATTCTATGTGTGTGCGAGATCAAGGGACTAATTCCCTTAGTATCTGCGTTGTCGGCTGAGCGGGTTAATGAGACCTTAATATCTCAAAAGTTAGTGCTCTTGGTTCATTCAAAGAGCGAGATATAATTCTTGGAAGAATCTCTCTTCATCCCCTAAGGAAGGCATATTTGAGGTGTGTGGGTAAGGTTTTTTAGCTCGAGCTTAGGTGGCTTTTTCCTCGAAGGAGTAATACCTTCTCTCATTTGGTATAAATGGGTTTAAATTTGGGTGCCCACCCATTAACTTCAATACCTCGGCATGCTCAATTACAAAAGTGTGAAACTACAGTTGGGTGGTCACCTCCTCTCGTATTACAACTCGGGTTGACTAAACATGCATAAGAAGATTATCATGTAGGACCCAGGCTATCCAGTGTTTTACATGCCGTAGAATCCCAGCCATGTTGACTTCACACACATCTTCTTAAATCCCTCATTCCCTTTATAACATTGAAGATGTTCAAATTAACAATCATGTTGCCAAATGATAGTGTCATTAGGCCTCCCCTACAATGTATAATGGCATTGGCAGTTGCCAAGAATGGTCTAGAATCACTAGGCGGGTTCCTTGGTTTCTGGTGAGTGTCAAGCATGACAAAATCCCGCGAGGAAATACGAACTTGCTCACTTTGGCTGCCACATCTTTACCTATCCTCTAGATTTTGACACCCTAAAGTCAGCTAATTGGAGGAGTAATATTGGTTGGCTCTAATTCTCTAACCTAGGTCCTTATGAGATAAGCGACAAATTAACACCCCTTTAAGTCCATAAGCGTGTCCCAACTTTAGTTTCCCTACTACTACTTAGAAATAGTAGGGCTTCTGAGTCTTTAATATTTTGGAGGCAAGTTGTTCTAATTGGTGAGGTGAGACAACAGTCAGGAAGGCCTCCTTGTTGACACCTAATTTCCTTTTACCGTGCCTGATCAGCTAGAAATTTAGCATATGATGGGATTTTCTTAATGGCATCTAACAAAGGAATGTTCAGTTTCACTTGCTTGAACAACTCATAAATCTCCGAATGGTTATTCACTTTCTTCAATGCTCTCAGTCTATGAGGGTATGGAGCTGGAGGGATATGGGTAGACTTGTCATCCTTTGGTTGATCATCAATATCATTCGTATTAGGGACATGAGATTTGTCTGTCGCTCAACCTCTACGAACAATTCACTTGGAGATAACCCAGGTTGGTTCCTTAGTTTGAATGGTTTTGTCCTTTACCTTTCCACTTCGGGAGTAGTGATAACTACGATTTCAAAAAGTACCCTCAATTGGTCACGAACTTCCCTCACAATTAATTTTGACCTTGTGGATTTTGAATGGGTTGAGATGGAAGTTTCCTTTTCTTGTTGAAGGCTACCTATAGACGAGGTTAACTTGGTTATCTGAGATCTCACATCATTCGAAGCAGTTCGGAGTTCTGTGTTTGTGGATTGTTGGGTTTGGCCTGGCCCATTGGCGCAATATCCTCAGGACTTCTCTTATGGCGGAAGTTGTTGTAGTTTATTGGTGATGGAGTTCCTTGATTTGGTGGTGAAACCTTGATTAGGGTTCGAAACCATAGGAGCCTTGATTCTGAAATGGAGAATGAATTAGGAGAAAAACCTTGGTTTAATGGGGGCCTTGGTTGTTTGGCGGAGTTATACGGGCTTCCCTCATTTCTCCGGCTAAAATTAGGATACTTGCCCGCTGGGGTTATAAGTCTCAGTATGGGGAGTGAAAGGTTTCCTTTGGTAGTTAAGGGCATTGGCTTGCATCTATTTGAATGGCTCCCTTGGCAGAGAAGATTTGGGCAGTTGATAGTTGAATGTGTAGGATCATCACATATTGTACGCCAAACTCCTCCACTCTAGGTCCGGTAGGTGCGGGGTAATTGAGGGCACACTAGTTACCTCGTTCACCTTTTTCATCTCTATGGCCTCTAACTTCCTTGTTAAATTGGCAATTTTGGCTTGCAACTCATCATTCTCTCTTAGGTGATGGATTCCGCCACCCGCTGATGTGTTGTGCACTTTAGTAGTGTCTATTGAGGTGTTAGTCTCCCAAGTTCGAGCATTCTCTGCTATAGTGTCAAAAAGTTGAATTGCTTCCCTAGCACTCTTTTCATAAAATTCCCCTTTTACATCATTTGTTGGATGTATTGTTATTATTACTCAAAATCCTTGATGAAAGTATGCACAAATTTGTCAACATCCAAACCATGATGAGGATAGCATGGGAGAAGGTCCTTGTTTTCCTCCTGTCTTTGCGACGAGGCTCGCTGGAGCTTTTCGATAAAATTACCGAGATTGCTCGCCTTGGGGAGCATTTAATTACGTGCGGGAGGGAGAAAAATTTGTTAAGGAATTCATTCCACATGTTTTCCCATGTAAAGATTGAATTAGGTGCAAGGGAATGAAACAAATTTGGCCTTCTCCTTTAAAGCAAAAGGAAACAAAACTAAACAGATTATGTGGAGAGGTGAACCGGTGGAGAGGAATGCCTTTGCGAGACATCATCAAAATCCTGTGAATGAGTAAGGGTTCTCAGATTCGAACCCTTGGTACCTTTATTTAGAAGGATCATTTAGGCCACATTAAAGTGATTGGCCTCTTCCGGGAAGGCGAATACAAGTGGTTGTGGTTCTTTGAGGTTGTAGGATTTCTCGAAGGGTTCTTTCTACGTTAGGTAAAGGGCTTGGTGGACCTATTGATTTTCTTTGAAGGTTGCCATTTCCACCTCCCTGCTTCTTTGGGGTTGCCGGGGTGTAACACCACCTCCACGTTGTGGAGGTTCGCTGGAATCCTTGTGGGTTGGGAATCCTTGATATGTTCATTAAATACTTGTTCGCGATTTCGAGGAGATCATTTGAGGTGAAAATGTTATCTTGAAACACTTGACTTATTGTGGTTGCTAAAGGTTTTAGTCTGGTCTGACTAGTCGGTGTTTCGTTGCGGCAAACCGACATGCACTATGCTTACTTAGTCGAAACACCCACTTAGATTTCTCGCTAAAACGGAATAAAAATAAAAGAAAAATGGAGAGCGTGCGGTTGCAATGCAATTGCAAATTATAATATCTTCAGATCAACGGTTAATCATACTCCCGACAGCGCCAAATCTTCATCCTTATTCTTGTAAGTTTATTCCCGGTAGGAATTACAGGTTGTATATCATTGTAATCTTGTAGAATCGGAGTCATCTCCGCAGTGGTGCGATTTAGTTGATCGATGGAGCTACTCTTCCAAAAAAATGTGATTTGAAAATTGTAGAGTTGTGTTTGTTTGATTGAATGGTTGATTGGTTTGAATGTTTTAAAAACGAAAGGCAAATTCTTTGGGATTTTCCCAGGGTTCCTTTCGCCGATCATGTGTAAGTCCCACATCTTGTTACAAACTCATCTAGGAACCATTGATAAATGGTCTTTGATAGAATTTATCTTTAAATGCTCTTTGAAAATAAGGATAGTTGAGATAATACTAAGCACTTGTTCGGAAGTATCTGAACCCTCGGCTACGCATTTGTAATCAAGCCTGGCGTGTGCAGGGATATCTAGTTCACACGTTGTCAAGTCTCACCCAACTAAGATTTACAAAATGTTTGCACAAGTGATTAGCATCACACAATCCACTGTGAGTTCAAAGAGGAATTGAGGACTGTACATGATCAAGGTGAGTTTCCAGTAGAATCCCAAATTCAGGGTTTAGAGCTCCCACATGGAACTTATAAAAACAATTATCATTGAAGAAAGTCTAATCCTTGAAAATAATACTTTGAAAATCAGGAACAATTGCAAAACCTAAGAATGAAGAATGTGAAATGCTTATGTCATTGAAGCTAGAGATAATGGTTCTGTAGAAAGATTACATGGCTTGAATTCAGCGCCCGAAAGAAAAAGAGTCTTCAATGGATCCTATATAAATTCACTTTCGAAAGCGATGGAGAGAACTCCTCTCTCTTGTAAGCCTAACCCTATAAGTCAAAGCTGCACCACTCCCTCTTTTCTCTTGCTTTTATACTCCTTTTATCTCATCTAGGTAACCAGGGATGATTAGCCAGTATGCCCACAGTTTGAGATCCGTTTACGCTCCATTCCTTCTCTCATACATGTGCGGTACACTTTAGTGATTGTATCGGTACACACACCTCTGCCCATTTCTTGATCAAATTGTACCGGTACACATTTTGGGTGTACCGGTACCGCCTGCTCCTGCCACTTTTTTCAACAAGATTATTGCGGTACACATAAATGATGTCTTGAGTACATGATTCTAAGTGCTTTCTAGCATTGCTAGAGTTCTGAGACTTCATCAATTGTTCGCCCACATCCTCAATACTTCATATTGGCTTCCGGACATAAATCGCAGTACATTTATGTTTCTAGACCACAAAAAACCTGCACAAGTCTAAAAACACAAAGAAATTAAAGTACCTATCCTTATGAATGTGGGTAAATTAGTGGATGTACTAAATCCTACTATAATTATTGCTCAATTATTATAATATTCTATCATGTGACACCTAAAAGAATTGTTCCTCATCGGGGACGGATTTTCTAAAACTCGAAAATCAACTCACATTCTCTTTTCATTTAAAAAGTAATGTGACGTGGATTGGGTAGGGTCCGGTGTTGACTCAGATTGGGATCGAGACCGAATCACGGTTTCATAAGAGGATCAAGCTTGAACTTGAGTTGTGTATATTGGAGACATGGTTCTCTACGGTAGGGAAGACTCTTGGGCTACATAAGATGATACGTGATCATACACTTGATTGGTATTTAGCTTTACATTTTGTGATTTGTTGATACTTGTGTGTTCACACATTTGGATTATAGCATGCTTTCTAATTATTGATTGGTATCTAGCTAACGGCAGGATTAGGCCCAGGGATCGAGAATGTGTTTAGATTTTGTGATAGGCTTGCTCTTTGTGCATGATTGTTTGCTGCATAAGCCCACTCTTTCCACCATGACTGCACCGCTTGTGTTTGTGGGGCACGATGTGAATCCCCTGCCACGAATCACTAGTCTTGATTCATGCATTCCTCATGGATTACTTATGTTGTTTGAGAGTCATTCCCAACTGTCTACCTTCAACCAAGCTAGGGGTTTGGAATAGGTCTAACATAAAGGGCTATATCGATGTATGAGCATTATGGAATGACGGATGTCGACGTGAACACAGTATAACCGAAATAATTTTCATGGATAGCTAGTGGCGATATGTCACTATAGATTGTTGATTGATTTTGATTAGGATCTTAGGTTGTATCCCATATAGGTCTGATCCATCCTAGCCTTAGGACTTGCCTTTTCTCTTTGTTAGCTTTTAAGCCACCTTACCCCTAAGGTATTACCATGTCAAAATCTCGCTCCTGCATGTGGAGCCACATATCAGATTAGTTGTTGATGTCATATGTCAGCTCATTCCCTTAGAGGATTTCATTATGGGATTGCATTGCTTGATTGATTTCAGAATTGATAGTCACAGGGACTTAATTACCCCTTTCCTTTTGTAGGATTGTTGATTAAGAAGCGACTGAGTTCGGGCTTGGTCCGGGATGGGGTGGGCATTAGGGTCGAGATCCACCGCAGTCAATTAGAGCCGGCATCAAATCATAGAGATATGGACCCTCCATCTGCTGCTGTGACCAATTGTTTCAGAAATTACCCGTACCATGGCATATCTCGGGATGCTATGTGGATTGGGACCGGAAGGATTGATGGGCATCGGGGCCCGGCTAACCTTGGTGGGAGCACCACATGACTCTACTTTGCACCTCCGCCACCACCACCACCATCACAGACCCTCTATACGGCGGGACTATCGGTTCCACCTCCACCCTGCCTGTTCAATCAACCTCACGGGCTAGAGCATTTTTACTACATGGTCAGACTGAGACCACCGCACATTTTGTTTTGGCCCCCGCGCCAATTATTAATGACACTCAGGCCCGTATCGATAGGATTGAGCAGAGGATCAGGTCTCTGCATGTTTCTGATGGAGTTATAGGTTAGTGAGGATAGTGTGCTTCCCGGTGGCGACCTTGCAGTTAGGTTCGATCTTTGGACATTGAGAATTTTAACGGGATAGGGTGCCCATTCGCTTCTGATTTAATGCAGTGACCCATTATGTGCGGGCATAGATTGGATGGAACCTGAATGATCATGCTTTTCCTTTGTTGCGAAAGGTGGTGCGCTCGTGTTGGTTTACATCGTAGACCCTTAGGCGTAGGACATGGGCTGATTTGCGGGACGAGGAGTTTATCGGGCAGTATTCTTTTATCTTTGTAGTGGACGTATCGGAGAGTTAGAGGCCCTGGTGGGGCGGATGGTCGGTCGCCGTTCGTCTCAGTTTGGAGAGAAGATTACTTGCAGTTATAGATAGACCATGAAACGCAGTCCTTATCTGACGCTGATTATGCGTAGTCTTCAGCCCCGCTTTGCTAGGCATCTCATGGGCTTCCCACATATAGACTTTAGATCATTGGTTCAGGCCCTCTATGGCATTGAGGAGGGCATATCTAGAGGATTATGGGCAGACTCTTCCCCTTCAGACTCTAAGGGAAAGAAGCCAGGGTCGGGACCCAGACCATCAGATGTTGGTGCCATTGGCATGACAAGACACTGGTCCCCACGTCACCTTCCGTTTCAAAGGCAGTTTTCAGACACTCCTTACTAGATGATACAGCGGGATCAATACAGACTTGCTACTCCTTTCAGGTCGGTTGGGCTGCCCATCTACATCATACCACACCCGGCATATGCTACGGGTGCCTCGAGAGGTCCCATGTACAATATGTGATATAAACTACTTTGCCTCCACCGGCCAAACGGGCGGTTACAACTCGGAGATCTGCTTGAGCAGAGCATTTCGAGAGATTGGTTTAAGGGGTTTGATTGTTCACTTCACTACCTAGACCACCACCACAGCCTACCCCACCCGGATTCAGAATCGATCTTTACTATGGCTATCATCAAACTGGGTTGCTGTCTGAATAGTTGTGTCTGACATTGAGGCATGCTATTCGGGACTTGATTGTCGGGGTTTGGGTTGATTTGGGGCTTGGGTGACTAAAGGCCAGTTTCCCAGCCTCATGACACTAGAGCATACCTCCACCCCGGGTAGTATATACGACTCAATTAAGTTTTGGGTGATGAGATATTCATGAGTGGGATGGGATGGCGAGGCTCCTCGATGATATTTGTTTTGTATCACCGAGACTAGGCTTTAGTGGTACACCCATGGTCAGCAGGTCTCAGGCCATTTAAGATTGATTCCAGGTGTTCCTCAACATCACAATGGTATCACCGGTCTTGCAACATGTTCCTCCCATGGCACCCTTCATTCTGTTCCCGGAGGAGTATGGGCCAGTGCATAGAGATGTCCAGATTGTTACAGGGAGTGGGAGGGTAGCTCAGCCCCCACCTATTGATAGACCTTTTGTTGGCATTGATGCTAGAGATGAGATTGGAGGATGATGAGATTTTGCGCCCGATTGCGCCTGCTCGGCCCACATTTCCATTTGGAGCTAATTAGCTCATCCAGCTGTAGAAGCCTTGATCGAGCTCGGTCAGTTGAGTTCAATCACTACCGCGAGAGGGACTGATCCACTGCGACGCGGATATTTATGCATAGTGTTTTAATGATGATTTACCACATGAGGGATCAGACCATGTTCGTCTTTTGTTCATCGATGTTGCTTGGTCAGGTCGTAAGGTGCCGTTCGATCTCTTGGACAAGCTCCTTGCGATTTGTCACTTAGTTCTTTGCCATTGCTTTCGGATTTTCACCATCGATTTTAGGCCATCCATACCAGGTGAAGTCGAGCTTATATTTGGACTCGGAAGGAAAGTTATGTACTCTCACTACACATGTCATGATCGGTCGATCAGATATACTCCATACTCTTTCGAGGTTTTGAGAGATCCTGTCATCTTTGCTGCCCCTTGGGCCGCCCTTGGATTCATGAGGCGGGTGTTATACCATCTTCACTTCATTAGAAGGTGAAGTTCATACGCGAGGGGCGCATTATCACGATACAGTCTGACAAAGATGTTACCTCTTTTGAGCCAGTGTTACAAATCAATCACAATGAGGACGACTTACACTTGACCGGGTTTGTTTTTGACGAGGTCCAGGTTGTCAGTTTAGAGGATGACAATAGAGACATGGTACCTATGTCTTTTGATCAGCACAGTAGCACTTTGGTGCTTAGCATGATGAGAGGCATGTCTTATATGCCTGGTTTGGGATTGGGTCGTTGCCAGCAGGGGCCGCTCGAGTTTACTATTGCAGTTGATCACGACATACCATATGGATTAGGTTACACTCCTTACGAGGATGATGCACGACACATAGCGTCTTGTGCGGGGAATAGGGTAGGCTTCCGCTGTCAGAGTTCCATTCGATTACCCCCTTCGCTATGCACAGTTCGCGGCTATTTTACCAGGATTAGAGCATGCACCACGAGAAGAGTTGACCATGTTTGAAGATGGGTGAGATTGAGGCATTCAACGAGCCCTAAGAAGATGTGTTAGAGTTCTAAGACCGACCACCCGGTTATGATAGTTCACACCCCGTCAGCCGGACGATCGGTGTATTTTCCATGTGCTCACGAGAGGTCCGACCGTCTACTATGGATTTGGGGATGATATTGATGGAGTGACTCTTCCTGATGCATGGACCGAGATGGACATGATAGGCATTAGCCATATCACCAGCCTGACCCAGCGTGGGCCCCATTTTTTGACATGTTTGGAGTTTCTATGATTAGTGCGATGTGCGACATTTATGGCGGCGCGCGTCGATGGACGCCGATCGGCAGCGCATTTTGGATGCTTCCTCACCTAGGCCCCGATCCACTTTTGATGTGTTTGGGATTTCTATGCTTGAGTTTGATGGTGATGGTTTGTGTATATTTGATATTACTCATGAAATCTTTGTTTACGTGAGAGCATCCCAGGCTCTGTGGACCCACCTCTTTCTTTTGACACTATGTTTGGGTTTGTTACCTGCTTTGATGATGTTTTCAATGGTAATAATGACATGAGTATTTTCGAGTATTTTCCTGTGTTACAGCATTTTCCTTTGATTGCACCACCAGTACCCATAGCACATGTATGCGATGTTGATGATGTGGGAACCGGATGACCTTGGGTGATCGGAGTCTAGTCGATACGGAGGACGGGAAAGGATTACACCCATTTACGGTAGCACGAGTTGATAGATTTTGGTGTGCCAGGATCAGCTCGAGAGGTGGGTTGAAGCTCTTCCTTATCTCCTGATGAGAGAAGTGGATTGATTGACTACTTAGGTCATACTTGGATGTATTTTCATGGTCGTATGAGGACATGCAGGGCCTTAGCCCACTATAGTTTCAACATCACACCTTATTCGCCACATGCTAGGCCGGGTTAAGCGAAATTGAGAGACTACATCCTCAATGGGGTTTGCAGGTTAAGGAGGAGATTCAGAAGCAACTCAGTGTTGGCTTCCTGTTAGTAGTTGAGTATCCTGAGTGGTTGGCTAATGTTGTCCCTCTTCCCAAAAAGGATGGCAAAGTTAGAGTTTGTGTTGACTTTTGAGATTTGAATAAGGCCATCCGTAAGGATGATTTTCCCCTCCAACACATCGATATGTTAGTTGATAGCACTGTAGGGCACCCTATGTTGTCCTTCATGGATGGGTTTTCCGGGTATAATCAGATTTTGATGGCTCCAGAGGATATGGAGAAGACTTCTTTCATCGCGAGTGAGTACTTCTTTGCTATCGGATTAGCATTTGGGTTGAAGAATGCTAGGGGCGCCTTCGGAGAGATGCTACTACTGTTCATGATATGATGCCGAGAGATGTTGCCCGAGGTATATGTGGATGACATGATAGTGAAGTCGGGGCAGGCGAATCCTCCATGACATTCTGAGAATTCTTTGAAGGATCCAAACAGTTCGATTTGAATTGAATCCCAAAGTACACCTTTGGGTAACCACGGGAAATTGGTCTGGTAGTGAGCGCGATATGAAGGTTGATCAAGAGAGAAGATCAGGCCATACCGCCACGACATGTACCGGCTTCAGAGATGAGAAGATGGAGGCTTTTAGGCGGGACCTCTGATACATCGGTCGTTCGTTACTGATAGCAGACATATCTGTGAGCTATCTTCGTCTTAGGAACCAGCCTACGTTTTGGAATAATGATTGTCAATGTGCTTTAGAGAAGATTAAGAGATGCTGCTGCTCCCAGTTTTAGTGCCCCTCTCACGGGCGGCCCTTGCTTTATATTTGTCGGTTCGGACATAGCTTTGGGATGCATATTTAGCTCAGCTCGATGATTCAAGAAGGAGCAAGCCATTTATTATAAGTAGAGGATCTTTGGAATATGAGTGCAAATACATTATGTTGGCGCATCTTGACAGTATGATTTGGGCTGGGAACTTAGGCATAATGGCGAAGAATTCCCTACTTTTAGTCTCTCGATTGGATCCGTGAGATATTATTGACCAGGCACATTACGATTGGTAGGCTCATGAGATGTAGTTTAGTTCTATTGACAAGTTTGATATTCGATATATGACAATCGGTAAGGAAACATTGTTGTAGATCATTTGGCTTCTTTGCGGTATTCGATGTGAGACCGATTGTGATGATTTCCACGATGAGCAATTTGTTCCAATGAGCTAGCATTGGGATGGCGGTTATTACTTGATGGTCTTGCCAATCGGTTGGGAGTTTGGTATTGGTATCTTATTGATATCACCACGGGGTGATCACGTCCCCAAATCGATTCGGTTAGTATTTTCCGATTATCATCGGTTGTGAATATATCGCGATTAAGTATGAAGGCTTACATTACGAAGACTGGAGACCATGGCCCGGATCTTGGCATTAAAACGGTTGGAGATCCATGGGGATTTCAGCTTAGTTATCTGGAAGACCCGGGGTATACGGAGGACTCGAGATGAGGCGAAGCCCTACCATGCCTTAGACCTGCGGTTGCAGTTGTGAGTTGAGATATATACATCTACCTGATTAGAGAATCGGTTCAGTGATGCGTTAGCCACCTTAGCCACGTGGTTGAGATTCTGGCACGGAGTGATTGTCGACCTGCGATTGAGACAGTCAGGCACCCGCTTCTTGTTGTTTGATTGGAGATATTAAGAGTCGAGGATGGTGCCATGGTATCATAATATTTATCGGTTTCTATCATGTGTACAACACCACGAAACAACCTGACCAAGGATAGAAGAGCATTGAGCGGAGTTGGCCACAGTTTGTATTTGTAGGGATGCCTTTATGGAGATCACCCGATGGCCTATTATTATTATGTCACGGACCGCGCCTGCGCCGTCGAGTGATGAGAGAGGTTCATCTTGGATGCGTAGCCCACATGGGAGGCCACATGCTGGCGTGTAAAGATCCATAGGACGTGAGTTACTTTTGGTTGATATAGGGCAATGATTGTTGCCCGGTTTAATGCGAAGTGTCTAGAGTGTGTCAAATGAACGGAGACTTGATACACATGCCATCTTTTGAGTTGCATGCACTTACATCCCCTTGGCCGTTTTTAGTATGGGGTATTGATATTATTGGGAATATCTCACCCAAGTCTTCCGGTGGGCATGAGTACATCCTGGTGGCTATTGATTATTTCACTATGTGGGTGGAAGCTACTTCTTATCTTTGGATTGACGTGAAAGGCAGTGGCTAAATTCATCGGTGCACGTAGCTGGTGCTGAGATTCCTCGGAGTTGATCTCGGATGGGGGCGCATTTGGAGCGAAGTGGATACCTGCTTGGTCCCAAGAGTATGGTATTCGCATCATCGATCATGCGCATATGAGGCTGAGACTAATGGGCGGTTGGGACCCCGCATAAATAAGAATATCAAGAGGATTTTGAGAGAGATGGTTGAGACTTCTAAGGATTGGTCAGAGAATCTCCCTTTCGCATTGTGGGCTTATCGTACATCTTTTCGTACCTTAACTGGGGCCACACCTTACTCTTTGGTATATGGCATGGAGAAGCAGTCACTGTGAGAATTGAGATGGGATCTTAGGAAGTAGCATTGAGCATCAGAGATGTAGGGGCGAGTGGGCTGGTCCAGTGTGGTCAGCTCAGCCTTTTGGATGAGAGAGATTGAGGCGTGATCCTGTTCGAGCATATCAGAGAATGTTGCATTTAGAAAAAGGGTTCAGGCCTGAGTTTGGCGACCTAGTCTTGAAGGTCCTTAGGGGATTGATCAACGACCCTAGGGTAAGTTTAGACCGGGTGGCCACGGGCCTTATGTCATCAGGAATCAGGCTCAGAGGCGACTGATTGACGGACTTGGGGCCGATAGTTCACGGGCCGGTCAATGTAGATCAGGCTGAAGAGGTTTTAAACGAGATCATGGTTAAAGGATGGGTGGCCATCATTTTGAGTAGCCATATTCCTTATTGCACATACATTGATATATCTATTGCTATCCCTTTGAGCCTCACGCGGTTTATTATGGCCTATTCTTTCATTCGACCTTGCACCACTTTTACGGCGGGTTGGGGCAGCCTGTGCGCTTTATTTATTGGTGGATATGAGCATTATATAGACATTGTGTCATTCTTCATTTGTTCTTTCTCACATCATTAGCGTTTCTTTTCTTCTCCATTTTGCATCTTCTCATCGCACATGCCTTTAGTCTAGTTTCAATCATCTCTATTCGTTTCACTTTTATCTCCTTTTGTATGATGATGACATGCTCTCATCCCAGAGCTACCAGTCAGGTTTGTCACACCCTTCATTCCGCCTATAGGTTTTGATCCGGGATTCTTAGGTTGAGGGGACCATTTGGGATTGGAGGTTTGAGGTTCTTTTGGTTGGATTGTGTTAGTATGGCATTCGACTACTTTGGTGATTCAGCCTTAAAAAAATTGTTTGTTTGGTATTCTTTAATATACTTAGGGTCATCAAAGGTCATTTGGGTTCGAGAGATTTATTATTCCTCTAAAAGTTGGGTGAGAGCATTGTACGATCTTTCTCCATGGATCTGGGTAACACATTGGGAATGAGGTTGGATTAGCCCTTTTAAGGTCCTGGATCATTACTTGCATCACCACTCCCATCTTATAGTGACTTGCTTTGACTTGACTTTCTGGATGAGTTGTTCGATCATTATCTGCATTACCATTTGTATCCCGATTGTTTCTTTTTTTTTACTTATCGTTATGTTTTTCTTATCCTTTTAGTCTTCTTCTCTTGTTGATCGCCAGTCTCGCTTCTTAGCGACGTGTCCTTTGGCACTTCACTTGTCATTTGACATTGTTCATTCGGATGTTGGTTTGATCACCTTGCTCACATGGTTCTTGCTGATGATTGAACATTGTGGGGGTTCATGATGTTTATTAGTATTGAAGCCTTTGTTTATCATGTCATTCACCTTTCACCACGGCTATTACGGTCCAAGTCATGGAGCCGCCACGAGACCATGAGATCTCGTGTTTGCTTCGAAGCATTTTATATGGACAGGTTCTGTCTACTTATTGAGTATGGGATGTTGACAGGTCTCTGTTCTTGGGGAGTATCGAGGGTCACATATTGCTTCTCCATTCAGTTTGCTTGCATCAGGTCCATGATCAGTCTGGATAGTAGAGAATTGGGACCGTTGATGCTTCCACGTGGCTTGATGCTTTGACACATTCATTGAGCATATCCATCCTTTCATGACAGCGATGGCTCTTGCATGTACTGGCGACCATTTAAGCCTAGAGATGTTTTGGCATCAAAGTTTGAGTATGCTCCACATGCGTAGGGTTTACTCATCTGATGAAAGTGGCTGTCTTCTTTGGTAAGATTCATAGGATATTCGTCATTTCGGTAGGGTGCGTTTGGCGCCCACCCCATATAATTGTTTGTTCGCTTGTTTAGGCGATTGGATATTGTTTATTTGAGTCTTTCATCAAGACGCCACGCCATCGGATGTACGCTGGGTATACCATGTCAGTTTTATGGAATAAAATGGATGATTTTCTGAATGAATGATTGTGATATTTTCAGCTCTCGACTTTGACATGTGTGCGGAGTTATGGGATTTTGACGCTCAGCATTAATACCCTAGGCGACTGCCTTTCTTTCACCCTTGGTCACATTTGTGAGATTGTCCTACGGGGGCATACCCCTTTATTTCCGTCTTGTTATTAAGTTCTTGGTTTCTCGCTTATCATTTGTGGCATTTTATGTTGTCATATTAGGGCATCCCCCCTTTTTTGTCATGATTGTGTTTGATTTCTGGCTTATTCGAGTTATTTGTTGGCAGACCCTGGACGTCGCACTAGGGCCTACCTTTTTGAGTTTCTTTACGCCCCGATTCGCTTGTTTCGGGTTCTCGGCTATCTCACCGGATTCCCATTCGTGCTCGCCCGGATCCACATTTGGCACTCACCGGATTTACATTTCCGATACTCGCCGGGTCCACGCACCGTTACTCGCCCATATCCACTTACCATTTTCGCGTGATTCACCTTTTTAGGTACTCACGGTCAACGCACCGGTACTTTCTCGGACCCTTCTTCTGAGCTTGCCCAAATTTCCTCAACTTCTCCGGCATCGCCCCCGGATTTCATTATCTTTTTCGACATTGTGCCCGGATCACTCATCGCCCGTGAAGCATCATTACCTAGTTTCTTTGGAGTCTTCAATCGGGCGACTTCTGTTCAGTTAACCGCCGATTACTAGGTAAGGGCAAATTGTTTCAGCCCTTCACGGGTTCTTCACTAGAATTCATTTCACTCTTACATCCAACGCCGGATGATACACTCGTTCATTCATTCTCTTGAAGAGGGCATATTTGTAGACCTCGATTTTGTCCCTCGGCACTTTGCATTTATCAACTGGTGCTCCTTTCCCACTTGTGGTTCTCATCTCGCACCATTAGGGCCCTTTTAAGCCTCGGGTGGGCTTGTATATGGTCCATTGAGTGCATATGTAGTTCAATTTATAGTGTCATTGTGGCTTCTTTTTTGATTATTGGCATCGTGCCATAGGAAGAAAGTGTTTTAAGTTTAGTAAGTGGGGTTTGTTGAAGTATGTCAAATTCGGAACATGGGTTTGTTTCGATCCATATCTCTAAGTCAGAACTTCGAATTGGCGTCGTTTCTTTTTTGGATTCATACTCATTGAGGAAATGCTGAATAGAGTGAGAATTTTATGATTAAGCAAATCAATTGATTTCAATTGAAGTTCATTACTAGACCGGGGTTAGTCAGGAACTGGAAACTGTTTTGGTCATGTCTCTCGCTCGAACTTTAGAATCAACGTGGTTTCATGGACTCCTTATTCTTTAAGGAATAGTCTCTATAGGTACAGATTTTTCTCAATCGGATGTAGGCAGTTAAGGCTATCTGACCGGTCTGCATGGGCTAACTTGTGGAGGTGCTAATTTTTGTGATTTTGTGATTTGAATCCTATATGGATCGACCGTAAGCCTGAGATGGATTCTAGAGGCCAGGTTGGATCAGTTTTGGACCTGTTATGGGTTGCTTGCAACTCACCTTGGGTCCGCGGATGCAATTGGTTAAGCAAGGTAAATGTGCCGATATGGACCTTGAATAAGTGTTTATGGCTGGGAAGTTTGAGCGGGAGTTTCTGGGTGAAGGTGTGAAAAATGGGTGGGCTCGAGAGAGAAGGAAGAGATAAATAGAAGAAAAATGTGGAGAGTGATCAAAGGAAGGAGGAGAGAAAGAGAGAGAGAAAAAGGGAGAAAGGAGAAAGAGTTATCTAAAATCAGAGGCGTGGTCCTCTTGTTTTGAAGAGAGAATTTGACGGTTGAAGGAGTGGACACACGGTTTTGGAAGCGGAAAGAAAGAAGAATAAAGGGAATAGCCGTGAATCTTGCAGGTACGACATTTATATGCTTCTCCCATTTCTTTTATGCTTTTCTTTGCCTTTGTTGTTTGCGGACTTGTGATAGGTCACTAGGCATCGTTTGTGTCGGTTCTCAGTCATTCGGAGTCGGATTTGTACTCCGTTTGTTATTTTGGATTCCTGATTCTTTGAGGAAGGTTCTGACAAATTTTAAGAGCCTCTCAACCGGCTATGCGGATTGGGGAAGTAGATGTTGGACTCGCCAGTGGGTTCTTTGAACTAGCAGTTTGGGTCTTGAGCGCAGATTTGTGTCGAGTTCTCGATCATTAGTCGGATTGCACTCTATTTGTTTTTAGTTCTTGAATCTTTGAGGGAAGGTTCTGAAAATTTTGAAACCTCAGCAGGTTATCTTGGTTGGGAAACCGAATAAGCAGTTCCACTCAATTGATTTTCTTTGGGACGACGGTTTGGGTCTTTGGCGTCGTTTGTGTCGGTTCTCAGTCATTCGAAGTCGGTTTTCTACTTGATTTGTTTTGTTGGATTCCTGAATCTTTGAGGAAGGTTCTAAAAAATTTAGAGAACTCTAATGGGTTCAGACCGGTTAGGGAAACGGATAAATTCTCGATTCAGATCGATTAGTTTTGGGTCCTTTAGTGCCCAGTTTGTGTGATTATAGTCATTAGTTGGTTTCTACTTGATTTGCTTTTGGATTCACGACTCTTGAAGGAAGGTTTGAGGCCACGAGTCTCTCAGCTTGAAGCTAAACTGCCAGGAAACCGGATCAGCAGTCATTAGTTGGTTGCTCAGACCAAATTCAGGTGCTTTGTTTTGTTTTACATTAGGTTCTTAGTCATTGGTGTGGAATTGTACAGGATTTGTTTTTGGTTTCCCTTACTCTGTAAGAATGTTCTGAAAGTGCACTGAATTATTCGCATATGAATCATTTGGTTTGAAGCTGGATCAAGCAGGGTTTCGCAGTTTTGTAAGGGTCGACCAGATTGATTTAATTGAAGCTTGAAGTGACGCTGTGAAGGTCGGGCCATTACATCAAATCGGTGTAGGATATATGTTTAGGGTCTGAAGTAGTTGATTCATGTGTGTGGATTCGATTTTGGATTCTTAAAGACTCGGGATCTATCTGGGTACAAGGGTGATTAGTTAAGTACCAATAATCTAGTGTTTTAGACTGTTGTTCTTCGGGATGAATAAGATACTTAAGTTTTACCTGGAGGTAGTAACATCAATGAATTGGTTGAATGCCATGTATGGTTTCTCCTGGCTTCCTTTGCTTTTGATAATTTTGAGAGATTATTGTATGCTCAAAATGTGCGACTAACTTTCCCTTGCGGCGCTTGGCTAGGGACCACAGTACGGCGCCATTTGCCCTTTTGGTTGAGTGTTTTTAAGCATGCTAGATACCAATTGAGTTCCCAGTGCGATCCGGGTTGTATGTTTGCTTCAGGGACTATCGTCTGTGACCCATATGCTCCCACGCCCCCAATTCCTTATAGGAACCGAGTTCAGGGCCTAGAGGGGTGCTACCTCATATGAGGTACCTTCCAGATAGGTAATCTGATCCCCGGACCCAGAAATCTAGTTTTTGCAGACCGCTTTTTCCATACTGGAGTCATTGGGGTTTTTTGTTCTTACTTGGTTTTCCCCTTTATAAAATAACAGCTTAGTAGTGAGAAAGAACTAAAAGCGTTTACTCCTTGGGGACAGAGTACAAAACTAAGAAATCAACCCACATTCTCTTTTCATTTAAAAGTGAGTCGTAGGCCGAATTAGTTGGTGAGGTCCACATTTCCATCTACATATTTCAAAATAGAAAATTGAGGTTTCTTTTCTCTTTTTACCCGATTAGTAGTGCATATACCACAGTAACATACATCATACTTATTTCCATATACTATTTTAAGTATATGATTTTTTTAATTATACAACACAATATCATGTAACATATTACACACATTCATTCATCAAAATGCCTGATGGATGCATGATCGCCGTGCCCATTGAGTCCTAGTATTTAACGCTGCTAGCTTTGATCACCATTGTGGCCTTGTCCCGGGGTAATTTTTTTTGTCTAGGACAAGTCTGTCGCGGCAATCTATCATCTGCAGCCGCTTGGTGCGTGCTCGAATATCGGCATGTGAGCTCTCTATCGTGCCCCATTTTTTCTTAGTGCGAGCCCGGCGTGTACGCCCGACCACTGCCGTGCTCGAGGCAGCGTCGCGACTTGTGGGAAATCCCATGTCTAAATTCTCTATCGGCGAAGAAATTCTTGGTGCGTGATAAACTCCTCGGTCGCTGGCGCCTCCAGGTGAGTGCGCAGGCGTGTCGTGGAGCCTCAAACCCTCATGCGCCGGCCTCACATCATGTGCGACATGAGCCGCGTCCTGCCTGACTGCGCGACTGGTGTCTGCGATGCGACATAGTTTCTCAACCTTAACTGGCTGCTGGTTACGTCGCGGCATCCGAAATCTTTGTCGCGACATAAATGCTCTACAGCGGCCAACTTTGTCGCGACACGAGAATGCTCGTCGTGACCGCGAGGAATGCTGTCCTTGACCTTACCCCCATTATCGCGACATGGAACCAGAAATCTCTATTGCGATAGAGAATTCTCTGTCGTGACCGAGACCCGAAAATGGGTAGTAGCCCACTCTTTTTCATTTCCTACACTTCCAACTCCCTTCCAATGCATTTCATGCAATACTATTTCCTTTATACAAATTCTATTGGTAAAACTTTGGAAACTCCCATTAACGATTACAATGAACAAGTCGAAAATAAGTTTTTATTACAAAAGTTCTCATTTTACATATACAAATTGGATATTTCTATCAGTATATTACAAAATACATGAATGAGCCTGGCGTAGGCCTCTTTCTTTACATTTTCTTGGACGTATTTCATTCCCATGTGTACCTCCAGTACTTGAAAATATTTTTCCACAATGGGGTGAAGCAATGCGATAGAAAAAATTCTCATACAGAGACACTCCCACCTAAGCTGAACATGCAATGGCACACATCTCTGTTCATAAATCATCTCTGATATTATAGTATAGTGAATGATTCTCATTCCATCTTAAGTGACCTGCTCATTGTTAGTTTAATTTATGATGTTCTGTCAACTCTATAACAAATCTTTTTGTTTTTTTTAAAAACTTCAGACACATTGGAAGGCTCCTCAATGTTCATAGATTTCATCAAATCACATTGTGTTATGCATTTGTGGAGCCCACGAATTTTCGGAGTTTACACCACGGGATCACGGAGTGCACCTTTTCAACATTTTGGTCTTTTACCGCTGTGATCATGTCTGCTTAGGGAATGGAATTGGGTCTTTCACCACGGGGGGGCGGGAAATGGGATCACCCCATCTTGCTCCGCCAAACACACGTATATATATACCTCTACCATATATATATATATATATATATATATAACATATATATATATATATATGCTATATATATATATATATATATATATATATATATATATATATATATATTTTTCCATGTTATGCAACCGTGAGTCTCGATTTTGGACGTTGTCCCATTTTGAGTTACCACACATTCCTAGAATGGTGAATAACCGTTACCATGCACTGGGCTTGTGTGATGCCTTGCACATGAAATGCAAATGTATAATTTCATGCCATATTATGTTACATGCATTATGAGGCTACATACAACATTCCAGAAATCATGATAATTATATTTTCCCTTATAATTTTCATTACTATATATCTCATGTCAATACATCAAACAAGCATATATTAACATGATTTTCACAAAAGCAGCCCGGGATATTATTCATTTTCCGACAATACCATAAATACAACTCCGCAATCAAATAATAGTCAGGAAATTAGGTCACGAGACTACCGCAAGCAACATGTTATTCATTTTTCCAGCAATAACATGCAACAAACCCCGAAGACATCAGTCTTGGGATCAAAACGAAGCCTCAAGCGAAGTCAGGACTGCACCAGAACGATCCCAAAAGTACAATATTCGATCCCAATCTCGGGACCTGAATCCCAAGGCTGATTACGGCCCGAGAAGACGCCCATGGCATTAAATGGCCTTTAGGCTAGAAGTAACTCGAGTAGGAAAATTCCCTACCTCTTGGAGTTTGACGAAACTCTCTGATTTTGGTACCCACGCATAGCTCTCGTTGTGTGGACCGACTTTAATTCTCCGATCGTCGGAACACCGGGAAAATTTTCCTTTTCCTTTTTCTTCCCCTTTTTCCCTCTTTCTCCTATGTTTTCCTTCTCCTCCCTTCCTTTCTCTTTTTCCTTCTCCCTTTTTGGTTCTCTTAACTGAATTGATCAAAAGTGGGGGAAACTTCCCCCCCACTTTCCTCCACCATGCCACATGTCTCTTTATCCCATTTTCTCTTTATTTCCTTTTTCTCTTTTCTTTCTTTTTCTCATTTCTTTTCTTCTTCTCTTTTGGCTCTTTCTTTCTCTTTTTTGGTCTTATCCCACCAGATTCTTTTCTTTTGTTTGCTCTCCATCATTTCATTATTTTAATTTTCCTTTTTCTTTTTTTCTTTTCTTCTCTCCATTTGACACATGGATTTAAATGAGCCACTCATTTAAGTACCATGTGTCACTATTCTCCACATGGCTATCGTACCATGTCACTCTCTAGGTGCCATGTGCGACACCGGTCTTAAAAAAAGTGAAATTAGATTATCTCGAATTCAGAAATTAAATGGGATTTAGATTTCGCGGATGATTCATAGATTAAATCGTTTGTCGTGAATCTAGAAAATTTTCGGTTTCCAACAAAAATTACCGTTTTACCCATTTTCAAAAAAATTGAATTTTTCCTGGGTTTTACAAGAGGTATAATCAGAGATGAAAATTCTGTCTCAATTTTCGTTTCTAATTTGAGACAAAATTCATTCCGTCTCAAATTAGAGACAAAAAACTAGTCTGACCTTGATTAGGGATGGAAATTCCGTCTGTAAATTGAGACGGTTACTTAGATCTCAAATCGAGACGAATTAAGTGGAATCTCTAAATATGGAATGAAGAAATTCCATTTTAAATAGAATAAATGAATTTCGATATAAATGACGAGAAATAAACCACGATCTTTGATTAGAAGAAGGAAAGTCTACGCCTCTAATAAGAGACGGATTTTATTTAGTCTCCAAATAGAGAAGACAAAAATAGATTAGGTCTCGATTAGAGATGGAAGATGTCTCTAATCAGTGACCTATTCAATCTTCTGATTTGAGAGGGAAATCATTTCGTCTCTAATTAATTAGTAATTTCAAGGTTTTTTATGTCTGTAATCCGTCTCTATTTAGAGATGGACACTTGTCCGTCTCTCATTTCCTTCTCCAATTCACGTTTTTCTTGTAGTGTTAGAACATTATAGTAATGAATGTAAAAAAAAGAAAAAGACATTTATTATATGGGGAGAAAATAAGGAAGATGATTTGGAAAGTATAATGATTTTAATAATTGAAATGAGTAGTCATATAGTGAATGATATTGATTTCTCAATGTGATACATAATAATGAGGAATGTGAGAAGAAGATGATATTTATGAATTCGAAGTTATTAGTACAATGGAAGACCAAGAAGGATACAAACTATAGAGTACCTTTGATAATAGAAAATTACAGAAAATCCAAAGCCTAAACTTTGATCTAAAAGTCCCAGCAGAAGGATTACTAAGATATCTAAATAAAAAAATATATGCATCAAAAAATATACAATCCATGACCAAAAGATAGAAAGGAGTATAACAATTAACAAATCTAAAGGAAACATAAAACTTAATTTATTAACAAAAGAAACTATAAATGAAACATTAAGTAAGATAAAAAATGAAAAGGTAAGGAAAAAAAATAAAGTATGTATATCTAGTAGGAATACAAATAATAATAAAAACACTATTCCCTAAAAACCTAAACACACCAATAGTTCTAAGTATACATGATAAGAGAATTATGCAAACACATCAAAGTCACCTCGGAAGTATCCAAGGAAATTTAGCATATACAAAACTAATGTTTACATGTTACCCAAGATATAATGTTAATCTAGGAGATAAAGATTTTGATAATAGTTAACATATTTCAAGTGCTTAGAAATGATTTCATGAAAAGAAGGAAATAATGTAATGATAATGTATTACGATTGCCTTATACACTATCGAGCACAGAATTATGGAAAAATTTACCAGATAAACCATTTATTGAATTAGTGATGAATGTAGAAATTGCCACAATCATAGAGCCTCAAAGGTTGGATAAATAGAATGCCAACAAATTATGTTTTAAGTCTTGAAGATATCTAGAAGATCAATAAAGAAGTTAATCTGCCCATATTTAGGG
Source organism: Tetrastigma voinierianum (assembly GCA_016808115.1). NCBI lineage: Eukaryota > Viridiplantae > Streptophyta > Magnoliopsida > Vitales > Vitaceae > Tetrastigma > Tetrastigma voinierianum. The sequence goes on along the minus strand of JAEQBH010000877.1, from coordinate 7,183 downwards.
GAATTCTTTAATAAGTAGCAGTAGCCAAAATGATACAAGAAGGAGAAGTTTCCAAGAGATAATAAGAGAAGAGGTACATTCAGCTTTCCTAATATTAGGAAATTATGATAATGGAGAAAGAGAAATTGAAGATACAAAAATCTTGATAGATACTGTTGCTAGTTGCAACCACATCCAGGCTAATAAATGTGAAATGACGAGAAATATAACAAGTCCATATATATTTAAAAGTGCATGATTCAGCATTGAAACGAAATCTAAAGTAGAAATACCCAGAAAACTACAAGGCATAAGCTTTTGGTAGTGCTACAAAATAGTAAAATGCAAGAAATTGACTTACTATGATCATCCTCTTTAGGAAATGCTTCTGAATAGTTAAGTGAGTATAAGATTACTAAAAATGGAATAGAAATATGTAATGAAAACATATGCATTTTCTTAGAAAGACAAAAATGAAAGAAATTACATTCCCTACTATGGTTTTTATAATAATAAATGTTCTAGAAACTAAGTTATCGATTATACATGTGGATTAATAGATATTGGTTCAGAGATAACAATATTAAAAAGCTTGTTATTAAAAGACTGGAAAGATACTAAAATCTCTATGAAATGTGTGACTGGTAACAAAGAAAAAATTGCAAAACAAAGAGAAAATGTAGAAATAATGATCCAAAATAAAATTGTAAATATAGGAAACCAATATGACAAAATAGAATGTGATGTTATATTAGGAAATGATTTCTTACAACAATTTTTGATATACCAACAAACTATTTATAATATCATGTTTAAAACACTTTGTAACCACTGGATAAAAGTACCTAGAATATTTAGACCCTTTAAAATAAATTACGACCAAGATGCTAAAAAATGGAGAACAAAGAAAATAAATATAGCTATTACTCATAAAGTAAGAGTCCATGACACATATAAAAAATTAAAAGAAAATTTCATTAATAATCCATTAAAATATTAGGAGAAGATAAAAATCTACTGTATGTTAGAAATGATAGATCATGATAGAGTTATTAGGGTAGGACCAATGATATATTCCCAAGAAGATATAGAAGACTTTAAGATCCAAATTACCAAATTAATGAACTAATATGAATGAATCTTATAAGGGAAAGTAAAAGCCCCCGCAATAGCCTTGCTTTTATGGTAAGGAAACATAGTGAAATAAAAGAGGAAAAACCAAGGATGGTAATAGAATTGTAAGGAGGTTAATAAGAATGCGGTGGGTATTATATCCCAAATAAAGCAATCTTAATAAATTTAGCAAAGGAAACACTATTCTGATAGAATTTATTTATGCATCGATGTGCGGCAAATAAAAATGGATAATATTGATATTCCTATAACAACTTTTAGTACACTGAAGTCTTTTATGAATGGATGGTAATGCAGCACTGGATTAAACGGTCCTCAAATCTTACAGGAAAATGGATAAATCATTATCTGAATATTCAGAATTTTATAATAGTATACATATATGATATTTTAATTTATTCTAAAGACAAAAAAAAAAAAAAAAAAAAATTCACGACAAGCACTTAGATATTTTTTTTACAATCTATAAAGAACATGGTATTGTTTTATCAGAAAAAAAGTCGATATCAAGAAGGAAGAAATAGAATTTTTAGGAATGATAATAGACACTAAAGGATAAAATTACAACCACATATATCCTAAAAAATAAAAAATTTTCCTGATGAATTAAGAACAAAAGAAATGATATAAAAAATTTAAGGATGTTGGAATTACTCCTCTGATTTTATCAAAGACCTAGCTAAATAAAGACATGAATTACAAAAGTATTAACAAGAAAAATAACAGGATGGAGTGAAAAACATGCAAAAATAGTTGCTAAAAAGATTAAAGACATATGTTGACTTACAAGAAATTAAAGACACTGCACGATGAAAAGATAATTTAATGTGAGAGACTGATTGTCACGCCTGTGAAATCCCACCTAGGGCATAATTGTCAAGTTCACACCTCAAGAGCCTTATTTGAAAGTTTGAAGTGTGAAATGACACTAACCTTCCTTATGGCTAGTTTTATTGATTACCAACACTTGTTCAAATAAATCATAAGCTCTAAATTCTAATAAATTCTCAATTGAGAATTTCATCTTGAGCAAAATTGCTTCTAAATATCAAATCTCGAATTGAATGTATATAAAAGGTACGTTACGTAGCTAGCTTAGGAAATTAAGTTGACTACCCGTCGACTGCGAAAAATCTATACATCGTATCATGAGACACATACACAGTAAAAATGGCCTCTTGGGCCAAACCAATACTCAGAAATAAATATCCCAACTATATTCCAATAGTCCAAGAGTTACATTTCTCTTAATACACACATACATATTAAAATTCTGATTCTAATACATTGTCTGGCTCCTCTAAGCCACAACCAAACTCTTGAAAATCGGTCTCTAGAAAAGTCGTCTTCGAACACCACAGTACTGGCAATGTTCCCTCGGCGGGAACGAGCTATCGCCCGATGAGTTGGAATCACCTAAATGGGTTATTCTCCGCTATAGTGCATATGCAATGCTCCAATTTAAACACACACTCAAGTAAATACGTGATCCTACTTGAATGTCTAAATGCCTGTTCCCATGTCTCGAGTCCTCACTAACTCCCTCACACTTACCTAAGCCATGTATGAGAAAAATACTATTTTCAAAACAAAACTTGTTGTTCTTGAAAATACACTACTGAACGTGTCGGTAAAAATATGGGACTACCCTCCGAGGTGAATTGGTTGAGTGAGCTTTCCGAAACAGTCATAGTTCTCTCATCAGAAAATGATGCATTGGCCCACCTCCCCTTGAATTCTCCGGAGAATGTCTGTGAAATTCCTTTCGCAGCCATGTTTTGTTTTTCGAAAATTCATGTCATGCACACAACACACAATCTCTAAATTTACCTATAGTGCATATGAAAATGCATTATGCCATTCCCGAAGCCATTTGTAATATATCAAATATCAATATGCAAGATTCTCAAATTTACAATTCACCACATGTAATTCAACAATATAGGATCAACCTGCCCCAAAGTGGCTAAGCAGGCAATTCACAATTTCATCTCCAATGGCTATGCTCATATTATATTCCATATAATTGAGTAAATCCTAATTTTATCTCAATGGCCTATACACTGAATTATGTTTCCATATAATTGAGCAAATCTAATTTTATCTCCATTGGCCTATACACCAAAACACAATTTATTTCATAATTATTAAACAAACACCCCAAGCGACCCTACAGTCACGGGTTTGTCCAAATGAAGCTGAAAATTCTCGAAATTTCCTTTTCAGTTCCAAGATTTGGGACCGATCAATGACCTACGGCCTCAAACCTGGCATTTCAGGCTGCTTAAACAAGGGTCAAAACAAGTAGGATAAAACCCCTACCTCACGGAGTTTATCGAAACTCAAAACCGGAGTCCACGCGTTGCCCTCTCTACGTGAAACCTTTGCTTTTGGTCGAGAATCGCGGTCAGATTTTTCGTAAATCTAATAAAGAAACAAAAAAAAAGAAAAAAAAGAAAATCCGTTTCTCCCTCCTCCACACTCCCTTTCTCTTGTTTTTTTTTTCTTTTCTTTCTTCCTTATCCCATCGAACTGATTTCGTGTAGGAGGAAGTTTCCTCCTCTCTTTCCTAAGATATTTTACCCACATTTAATTTCCACTTAATTATATTTTTTTTATGATATTTGTTACAAAATATCTTCAAATGGCATGAGTCACCATTCCACTTCCTCTCTCTACACACCGTCTCTCTCCTTTTGATTTTCTCTATTTTCCTTTTCTCATCTCATTTTCTCATCATTTCTTCTTCTTATTTCTTTTTCCTTTTTCTCTTTGCTTTTCTTCTTTCATTTTCCCTTCTCCTTTGGTCATTCTCTCTCCCATTTTGACCGTATGGTCAAGAAGAGAGAGTGAGAAGAAATTTCCTTCTCATTCTCCCGTCCCGGTATATGGCTATCATTTTTTCCATTTTTGTGTAATTCTTTATTTCCTTTATGACATAATAACTCATGTATGGCTCAATTTTCATGAAACCATGGGATTCATTTTCCACACATGGCTAATTGTGAGCCATTCCTTTAAGCCAAGTGTCCACTATTGAGGGTGCCATGGCATCCCTAACCTTGCCATGTGTCATGTCAAGGCACCTACGCCTCGAAAAACATGTAAATTCCAGCATCGTGAGTGCCAGAAAATGACGTGGTAGCTAAATTTCGCGAGATGATTTCAACGGAGAAGTCGGTTTAAGTCATCGAGATCTAAGAAAGATACGGATTTTGCGAAATTACTATTTTGCCATTTTTAAGAAAATTGGAATTTTCTCGGGTCTTACATGTTCAGAATATAACAATATTTGGGATCTCCCAAATCCAACTTTGTACTAATATAAAAACTAATGTTATTATCCAAGTGACTTCTCAATTAACACAAAACCCAACATTTCATAAACAAGAACTTGACAGTTCCAACATGATCCGCTTATAAAAAGTTCTAATCAAATCCTAATGATGACGTATCCCCAACCTAGCCATCACTCCTCTCAGAGACTAAAAGTACCTGAAAATATGTCAACGAATGGGAGTGAGCTTACAGCTCAATAAGAAATACTAATACATTTTCATGGATCAAAAAATTTTCAATCATATAACAAATAGGAGATGTTTTTCATCAAACTTTAGATTCAAAAATAAGTTGGAACATTAACAAGATTTTACTTCAAACATTCTCACATCCATTTCAAATCGGGTTTCATCAAATGTGATCAACCAATTTCATATCAGTTTGGTTAAACACTTTCATATCAAGTCAAAATCAACTTCACATTTCAATTATGTTTTTCTCTAGTCGTAAATATCAAATATGGTGCTTGAGTCATTGGAACTTTCAAATGGTGGCTAGTAGCAATTGTTCCTTTTAAAGATGGATGGATTGACACTAGTACTAGTAACCTCAGAAACCCACTGGGTGGGGTTGAATCAATTACATTCGCCACCAAGGAATGTAAAGGTCAACTATTTTTCCTGCTGACAAGGGCCAAATAGTGTCAACTGTTATTCCCGTTGACAGAGCTGAACTAACCAGAGTCAAATATTTCATTCAAAAGTTTAAATTACAAAACATCATATCTCCACATTTTCTTTCATAAACAAAACAAATCTCAAAAGTACAATGATACAAAACTACTATTTGATCCATGGATAATCAAATAAATTAAAAGTACAACTTTTCATAAACCAAGATTATATATAATTCAGTTAAAACAATTTTCATCATCAAATGAAGTAAAAACAAACAATTTTCTTTTTAAAGATCTACATTAATATCACTTACCTCAAAGATGCTAAAAGCTTTGAAAGAGCTAGTAAGAAGAATTTCACCTCAATGAAATATTTCTCCTAAAATAATAAAGGAAGAAACTATCATCACTACTTATTTATTCTTAAAACTTCCTAATTTGATATTCTTAACAATGATATTATTTTTAATTTTTTTTAATCCATAATAAAAGTTAATGAGTTTCCTAATATTTTATAAATTTGTGATTTATAAAGTTTATTCTATCAACATGATTTTTTTTGTTCACCTCAAATATATTGACAATTTTTCAAATGCTAACTATTTGAATTAGGTAGTTTTCAAATTTTATAAAACTCATATACATTTCACATCTATTTTAATAATTTATTTATTTTATTTATTTTTATATTCTTAATCCGAACTAAATCTTTTACTAGAAAGAAATAATAATAATTTATAAATTATATTATTACACAATACTCCTCTAGTCTTTTTACCTAACAATTATCATACTTGACAACAAGTATTATTAACGGATCTTATTTCCTATAATTGCTCAATAATTACTCTAATCTGTATTCCTTATCTAAACTAATTCTCAATTCTTAATAAATATCTTTAAATCACGTGTTAAATACATCACTATTTATAAAAATTTAGCCTTTTCAAATTTATCTTATTTGTTTTATTATTATTTTCTTTCAAAATTATCCTCAAATATTTGTTTCTTTTTTTTTTTTTTTATTCATGATCTCATAGCCTACGGTTAACACATTTATTTCTTATATATTTTTTTCTATTCACAATCTCATTGCCTACGGTAGATTTCTACTTTTTTTTTTAACTTTTACTTTTAATTCTGTCTCAAAGCAATTCAGTACGACACCACCAATCCTTATTTTATTTTATTTTATTTTTAAAGAACGAAAATGCAATCTAAATCTGACTTCTTCATGGTTGATCTAAACTGAAAGAAAATTAAAGAATCTACATCAAAGAAATCTAGAAAATATAAAATAAAGGAAAGATCTTACCTAGAAATTTGTTCTTCAAACCTAGATCAGCGTCGTCTTAAGGTGCTACCGGTAGAAAGAAAGTCGAAGAAGAATAGAAAGGATTTTCTTTTCTTATTCAATTATACCTAGAATTTATCTTATTAGGACCCCTCTTTCATTAAATTAATTAATTAATTAGCTAATTGAATTATCATTATTATTTTCCCTAACATGCCTATAAAAATTCACATCATTATTATTTGCCTAGCTTATACATAAAAATTCCTGTCATTATTATTTTCCTGCTTATACCTGCCAAAATTCCACAGGTGTTACACGAATGCTTGAAAACCTTTGGGTAGCTATTTTAAAAACAGATTTAGGAGAAATATGTAGATATACAAGTGGAACTTTTATGCATAGTGGTCTTCTTCCTTTTTGAAGGCGAGTCACCGTAGGCAGGCGGGGGACGGACCGGCGGCAAAAATGAGGTCGTTTAGTGAGAGAATGTCCACCTTCTCTCTAAAATATCGGGTGATCCGACCGTCGGCAATCTTCAGGACAAGCGGGAAAGCTGCTCTACAGCGAATGAGACTGCGACGTGGACACGGTTAGGAGTTTAGACAAACTCCTTGAGGTAGGGGTTTCTCCCTTCTTGGGTTTTATTCCTTCTTTAAGTACTTTGTCGAGTTTTGGTTGGTTTGAGGCCGTGATGGGCCGTTTAACTGGTCCCAAAACATGGGACCGAATTGTGGAAATTTTTTTAGACATTTTTGGTCAGTCTGTGGCTGTTGGGGACTGATTTGGGTGTTTATATGATAATTTATGGAATAAATTAT